>JAUESE010000057.1:9811955-9823013 GCA_032274725.1 Malacoctenus triangulatus | reverse complement strand
TCTTTCTTTCTGGCTGTGTTTGAGTGCAAAGTTGTGGGTACTTCAGAGGCAAATTAGTAGAAAAAGAGTGAGTCCCATGAGTGTAGATCCTTTAGTCTGTTGAGGTGATGACATGTTTAAAGATTAGTGTAAGGTTATTTTTAGGTTGATGTTGGGGTAAGGATTTGGGATTGTCAGATTTATGAATGTCGAGGCTCAAAAATCATTTAATTGTAAGAAAAATTTAACAGACATATATCACCGAAGATAAAAACAATCTTAGTCTGCGTGTCGTAATAATACAATTTTGTTGCGAGATTGTTTTTGAACTGATAATTATGTCAGTAACAATCAAGCTGAATATTTAAAGAAAAACCAGCAAGTATCTGAAACATTTATGAACAAATGAGCTCTATTCTCTGTTTGAATGATTAGAGAGTTGTGTTTGCAAACAACAGTGAAAACCAGCAGTGTGAAAGCGTTAAACATGGAACTACCTTTCTGGACACGGTGACGTATTGCTTGGACAGGGGGAACAGTGTTGGCTCAGGTAATCCCCAACTCTCCGTCCTATCTGATCAAAGTCAGTATGACTACCGGGTGAAAGGGGATCACTGTAGAGGCAGGTGTTGCTGGACATCCTCAGTATGTTAGTTTTTATATAATAGGAGATCCTTGTGTCGTAGCTGCTTCAAGGGCAACCAAGTGCAAACCTGTTTGTCTTTCTCTCATGGTTTCTGACCCCCACACCCCACCCCACAACCACCACCACAAAAAACCCCAAAACTATAAATGCCTTTTTAATGTACTTCCAAAATGTATATTCTATAAGGGAATGTTTTGAGGGTTTTTTCCCAGTCTGTGAAAAATGGACGTTTTTGTCGTCTTGTTTTGAATGAACGAGTTCTGAATCACCAGCAGCCATCACAAGTGTGGCCTGTGCTCAGTTTTTAACATAAGCTTTTAACTGTGTTTTCTTCTGCATCAAAACATGGGATCTCTTCCCTTTTTCAATGTCCCTGCTTTAAGTGACTTCATTCTTCTCAGACCTCCGGTAAACAAAGCAAGAGTGCTGCATGGTTGGTCTCCCAGGCTGAATGTTTGGGTGTTGGGGGTGGGTGGAAGGGGGAGCTTGTAGGTGTACATGCTCCGCTGACCTTGGGGAGAAGGTTTGACTTGAGTTCAATCCCACCCTGGGGGCATTTCTGGGGGTTTTAGCTGCTGTTGGCCTCAGTTGCCAACATTATCCAGAAAACCTTTACCACCGCACAACCTGAGACTTCCAGCGTGCCGCATACTTATATCACCTTGCAATGTCAGCCCGTCCACCCCCCCATCCCGCTCCACCTAAAGAGCCGGGACTCACAGTAGATCGCTTGTTTTTGACCCCGGAGTGGCCCCCCTGTCCCCCTTCACTCTGTCTCCTAGTTGCTGAGAGCAAGGGGTAAATAAAACAATGTGTGGATTAATGATCAAGTGATTTGAAGGCTGTGTTCTTCCAAAGGCCAGAGCAAACCACTCTCTATTTACCCAGAGGATAAATCAAAATTATGGGCTGTATCAACAATAGGACTGCACTCCTTGAATGAGAGAGAAAAAAGGAAAGATAGATCATCTCTGGGATAGAGTGTGCAATCAATTATACAAAGTCTCTGGTGTCTTGTTATCTGATTGGGTGAGTTGTGACAAATAAAGTTTTGCATAAAAGTCTAATTAGACATCTGTTTTGTAATACATGAATTAGGAATGTTGAATTGTCAATTTCTGTTTTTATTTCATGTCATTTGAAGTTACATTTCTCCAGTGAACAGGGAGAGAAAGTACTTTCATATTTACAAGTTATTTACGGTTAAAACATCTTTGGAAAGCCAAAATTAGAATTCAAATGGTTTTGTTTATTTCAAAGTTCCTGCTTTTTTGTTTGGTTTTTGTTTTGACAAATTCAAAAATATCCTTATTATTCTCATCTCACACTCAGTTCTTACATTTTTTTATTTGTTTTGGGGAATCAAAGACATTTTGTAAAAATGTGCATTCATAAAAAATACAGAAGTCTGAAGGCTTTACATTTTTTGAGGCTTGAAACTGTCGCTTTCAGTGTGACCCGTGAGGTGTGAAAGCCTCCAAAAAGTCTCCGTCTTTGTGCGTCTGCGGCATCCTCGCTGACTCTTCCTGAGTCAGACAGGGAGGCCTGTTCTCGCGGCTGCCCTATATTTAGAGCAGAGGGCAGCGTTCAATGTTCCGTATCTTTCAACATGTATGTCCTACACAGATTCCCCACGGAGTGGCCGCTTCACTGGGGCAACAGCTGTATCTGCTTATGGCTGACATGCAGGGAGTAGATCCTAACTGACTGCTGCGTTACATTTGCTTGTCTGGCTGCCAGTTCCTTGCTTTAAACAGTCGGCGTGTTGTTGTTCGGTGCAGGGGAGAGAAGAGGCTCTGCTGGCGGAGTGAAAATTACTGCATGGACAAGTGTGCAACACTTTTGGCTCTGACCTCTGTCCGCCAGATTGTGGTCCACACAGACTGCCTCTGCCCTCTAGTGGAAACATTGATAAGACATGATGTTTGTTCAGTAAGTTTTGTGTTCTGATGGAATCAGTTTAATGCAAATTTACAGCATTTTGCTGTAAAGATAAGCTATTAAATGGTGCTTCCTAAATACTTGGACTTTTTTCATATTAACAATGTCAGCATAGTGTTATTTTTAGGGCAAATAATCACTGTGGTAAATCAATGACAGACTATGAAACCTTATGATTGGTCTGATTGACTCTGAATAAACCAACTTCAGTGCAATAAAAAGAAACCTAAAAGGCTCACCTTCCTTACAGTTCATACAACAATGACACAGTCATTTCCAAACGCTGAGATAACTGTATGCATGACCTGTGTCTCAGGTTGCTCTGTTGGTTTTACAAGCAGATGACAGGATATCTACAAAGTTTTCCCCTGGCCCTTTAATTCTGGTGTATACAGCTGCAATCAGAGCCCTCCCTGCTCCTCATCCTCTCCTTCACCGTGCTGAAATAAACCCCGTCAGAGCCAGTTGTGATGGACGGAGACTTTACAGGGCTCGTCAGACCTTAACAGATCTGATCCCTACTGGAAGAGGAAGGGCCTTTGGGACACAGGATTGCTCGATATTGGCTTTTGCTGCTGAGTCCGAGGGTCCGTGGAACTGCAGGGGCCCAGGGCCAAGAATCTTCACTTTTTTGGCGGTCATGGTCAAAGGAAGGTTCACGATCTTAGTCTGATTTAGAGCTGCAATAAAACTGTAATTTATATATATGTCTATATAGCATATAAAATCAGAATTTTAAAATGTCTTTTTCCCCACAGCCTTAATTTCCTGCTGTGAATCGGCATTGTGGTTCTCAGTTCACAATAATGTCAATTTTATCACAAATATTCACATTATTTAAAATAATTAGAACATCTCAAGGTCAAGCAAGATTTTTAGCCCTTTTTTAATATAGTTTTGTCTCTGCCAACCTCTGTGAAACTTTCTTCTTAGCAGCTCAATCCCTGTCTGTGTTCACAAGGAGGCTTTCTAGTGTGTCTGTCAGGTGTTTGGCATCAAACAGGTGGCGTACGGCTGCTTTATCAGAGCTTTTTACTGCGCTGCCTCTAAAGATCTGCAGTTCTAACCTTGATTTTTTTCTCAAACAGTTGATTGGTTACAAAATTCAACAGAAAATGTCTCAATCCGCTTCACAATCTGCCCTTGTGTTGTACTTCCATGTACAAAAGCCAGCACTATTTCAAACACCTCTGTGATGTTTCACCAACTATGAAATTCATTTAAAGGGCAGCTAACTTGTACGTGTAAATATTTCACTTTTTCTTCTTGGTAAGTTGAGGAAAAGGGCAGCAGGCTGTGTTTAAAGAAGCATGACGGGATGAGAAGGTGACTGGATGAGGTGGGGGAGGTTCATTGAAACTGATATAATTTGTGATTACGGTCATCTCCACTGACCCCAGAAAGACTGCAGAGTTGGCACCGGCCCCCATGTCTAATCTCCAGCTGCTAAGTGAATAATTGGAAGTGAGAGCTTATGTATTTTTGTAATGAGCTGACAGCATATTTCCACTCCTCGCCCCAGAGGTTCGCCTAATCAACATGGTCACGCTGTTTCTCTGTTAGTGACAGCTCTCGCCACAATGGCCATGACAAAACAAAACGTCAAACGGTGGATGAATGGCTGTATGCGAGCGTGTGTGTGTGTGTATGTGTGTGTGTGTGTGTGTGTTTTGGGTGGGCTTCAACTTCTCAGCCAGCACTGCATCAACATCTCTCCTTCAGACATGAAGTGTGCTTTCTTGCTGTGCTCAAAAGCCTACTTGTCTCCCCCCCTCCGTGATAGATAATTCACATGGATGTGGCATGTGTGTGAATGTAACCTTTATATGTCACCATGAGCAAGCACCCAGTCAGCACACAAACACCAGACCCTCACACTCAGCTTTAACCGAACCTACATATGACCTATGTGGTTTGTTTGCGACTGCAACGGGATGTAATCCATGTGCACGGCGTGATGGTGAAGCACGCAAGAGTAGAGAATGCTCGTCGTACTTCAGTGGTTTTCCTGCATCCCCAGGCTTCACAGTGGAACGATTTCTTGTTTGGGTCTGAGTTTATGGGGTCTACTGTGTGGGGTCTGCATGTTCTCCCTGTGCACGCCTCCACTTTCCTGCCACCGTCCAGATAGTCGTGTGGAAGTGCTTGACTCTTTGACCAGTCACGCCAGGGTTCTCTGTGTCGTCACTGCTCCTTCATGCAGACGAAGCGGGAAAGCAGAGCGAGAGCCTGAACCAGTCAGCCTGAGAACAACCTCTGGAAGCACTGTAAGTGTTTGTGCATGTGCTGTCCAGTGAGATGTCTGGGATTTCTTGTTGGATTAAGAATGCTAAGCCAGGGAAATCACAGGACTGAAGGAGGTGAAAAGGCAAGTGATACGTGAAGGGGCCTGTCTCTTAAATCTGTAACTCAAGATGATGGGGCTACGTGGGAAATCAGCTTTGGCCCAGAGCTTCATGGATTAGACCCTATCTGCTGAGCTCCCAGTGGGCCAATGCTCCCGACCGTGAAACCCCGAGCCCCCTATCTCCTCTGAGGGACAGGCAGGCACTTGAGAGGTCAGCGTGGATTGCTTGTGGAGGTGTTCCATTTAAAAACGCCAAAACAATTTCCCTCTGACCTGCTGAAAGTCTGTTTTGGAAATCCTCCTCTGCCACTTCACCCACAATGCCGTTCCTGACATGAGACACCGGTGAACCCCCAGTAACCTGCAAAGGGGGGGGGCTGGTGTTGGTCAAGACCTGTGCTGGGCCTCTTGTGCCGCAAACCATGAGGAAGGAGGGACAAACTACACTTGTGTCATGAACACCAGAGACCGTCTCAGTGACTTAGATATTTCCTGGACTCATTATAATCACAGCCCCCCCACCCCCCCACCCTCCGTGCATCCTTGTAGTAATCTGGCGCTCCGGCGACCATTTCAGGGCCGCGGCGGCTCTGGTATCTGCAGCACGGGGCACCAGCCCATGCGTGACCATATGTAATATAATCAAAAAGTCAGTGCTGTGTTTTATACAACCAATCAGAGCCAATCAGTGTGAGCCTAGTGTGTGATGGGGAGGTGGAAAAGGGGGGGGGTTACAGGGTTGCTGGGGCCCCAGCCGAGTGTGTTACTCATCAGTCTCCCAGGCTCAGCGCTCTGTTTGGATTGCAGTATTTGGATAAAGCAGATTGGTTTGCACTTAACCCTGTAATATATGCAAAACTATTCTCCTGATAATACTCTTTAAGCCTGGCCAGTCACCACTGTGGCAGATGCCGTAAACGTGACACGGCTTCAAGAAAAATGGCAAGTAATAAATTGTGACACAGTCGCTGGGAGGGGAGAGGGAAGGGGTGAGGTCGCTCCCCTGCTTCCTCAAGCTACAGACTCCAACACACACACACTCTTGTTTCCATCAGTTCAGGCAATACATTGACTTTTATTCATATCCTGATTATAGCTCAAGAGTGAAGGAAGTTTGAAATACTTGCCCGAAAAATGGTGGGTGGTAGTTTGTGGCTAATAAAACAAACAAGATTTTAAGATGTCAGCAAATCTTGTTTTGCAAGCATTCCTTTAAAAATTCTGTTTGTCTTTATTTTCACGCCGGATATCAATATTTTCGCACCTATCATAAGTCAAGTCTATTATAACCCATTTTAAACATTATCAGACTGCCACTGCTGTGATTGAAACTGTTAGTGCTGCATGTAAAGAATGAACCAACAGGGGGCAGCAGCTGACTGTGTTCACTTCTGAAGAATATTGTTTCCAGCTATTGATTTTACAGTCACTCTTCTCTTTGATATGTCCACACTGAAAAACTTTGCCTCTTTTGAAATGGCATAAAATACATTTTTCTAATTTTGTGGATTAAACACACGACAAAGGAGGGCAGCGGAATGCTTTTAGTTTACATTGAAAACGGTAGACGTCAGAAAGTTGTATAGGGCAAGAATGAGCAGTTTAGAAGCATGCAGCTTCACAGACAAACAAAGCATGAAAACTATGAGAGACCAAAGACACAAATTTAATGACATGCAATGGTGTCATTTGAATTCATGTGGAGTCACAGGAGAATAGAGGAGATGAGAGGAGAGGTGCTCAGGGCTTTGTTGAATCTGAGCAGCCTGGTCTTATAGCAGCATTACTTAAGAGAAATTCAGGGTCACCTGAGTTGGCTTTGACTATAAGACTGATCAAACGGAAGGTTCCAAGCTTGATCTTGAAAGGAGCGACTGTATTAGCTTCCCGAACTTGAGCCGCTGGCTGATTTTGAATAAAAGAATTATGCTTGCTTAAAGCTCTGTCTTCCACTGTACTCTGAGAAACCTCCAATAATCAGCACTTTAAGAACAAAGTGTTCTGCAGGCACAATATGAGATTAATAAGCCAAATTCACTGTATTGTGTTACTGGTAGAGCATTTGAAGTTCTATTTCAGAAATCACAGAGACAATAAAGAGAAGCAGAATTCAGAGAGTGGAGGAGTGGCTCCCAACCTGAAGTTTCGGGCTTTCTTGGGGACGTTAAAGATCACAGATGGAGGTAGAGGAGGGAGCGAGGTTGGGATTGAGAAAAATGCTCCACTTGCTTGGAGGCTTTCAAAGAAAAAAATCAGAACAAAGCATTTATATAATTGAGAGCGGACTTAAGCTGCCTGGTGATTTTATTTTGAAGGCTGCTTTTGAAGGTGTTTGTTTTCTCTCTGTAGATTTTTTTTTCAGGGGACAGCAAAGAAGTTACATTGAGAAAACATGTTGAAAAATATATGTGGGGAAGTTTACAAAGCAATTTCAGATGTTAGGAAAGTTTACTGAAGGTGGTTTAGGAAATGAGATCCACCCAATCATTGTGCTTGGTACGAAACAGCCGATAATTTATTCCATCAGTGAAGTGAAAGAGGAGACGGGAGCACATCCTGTAAAATACAGTGTCCAAATGAGCCTCTGGGGAAATCAAAGAAGGAAGCACGCTGTTAGACAATACAGGATAACAACATGCCCAAGAATACGTCTGTGGAGAAGTCATTTGTGAGGAGAGCTTACCTGAGGGATTTCAACTTGTTTTGGCTGCACACATCGTAATGTGGGTGTAAATTAGACATGTTTACAAATGAGAGAAATCAGGGGTGAGAACCATGAATAGCGTGGATGAAGCAGATGCATCGGGCACAGACGCAGTCGCGTAGGTAGTCAAAAGGTCCTGGCTTTCTGTGTGACTATAATTAGTACTCACATTAGAATTGACTCACAGTGACACAACTCAATAACAAAGGACCTGAATATGCTAATTTGAGACACTATCTCTCATGTTTACTGTGTGACTCTGACCTCTTTAGTTGTCCAGATGTTTTCTTGCATCCTGCAGTTTGATTTATAGTCTGGAAGCAGCTGGTATTTTTTCAAATCTACAACAATTTGCCTCTAGGTGGCAGTGAGATGACGTCCATTTCTCAGGTTCCCTCAAGCGCACAATTTCCCTGCCACCGTGTCACATTACTATTCCTCACCAGCAGAGACCTCCAGGCAGAGGCTGGAACTGAGAGATGTATATTTCCAGTGGCCAAGCCATATTTAGTTGCTTCACAAATGTGGATAATTACTTGTTAATGGCAGATTGTCACTACTCCTCGCAGCTCCTTTTTTTTGCCGAGAGGATGTACGCCTCACTCTGTCACTTGTCATCTATATGCCCCTCCTGCATTTCCTTCAAATCCCCTCTTTCAGGGAAGTGTAATTAGTGTGATCTCCTGCAGTGAAAGGGATCAGGCAGACTAGTGAGGGTCTGTGACAGCTGCTGGGAAAGTGTGAGCACTCTTATACGCGCATATGGACAATTATCGACATCATCCACACCGCTGCTAATGAGCAGGAGACGGCCGCGGTTGTAAAATGCAGCAATGGTGCAACTGGAAAATGATTGCAAGTCAAGCCATTGATTTCAGACCTGCTAAGGCTGAGGTGGAGAGGAAATGTTATAAAGAAAGTGTGGCTTCATGCACTTCAATTTATCTTTTGTACTGAAAAGTGTTGACATGTTTTTGATGTAAATAATCAAGTTAAATACACAATTTAAACATGGACCCATGAAAAATCACAAATTACAAGAAAATGGAGATTTGAGACATAAAAACATCAAATTAAGATTAATTACTCCCCAGACAAATCCCTCAGTCACCATAGCAACAAAAAAAAGGACCTCACAGGGAAATCGTGAGCTTTTTTGGCATATTTTGAACAGTACATGTTTGATCTTTGAAGCAGTGCCAGTTGTTGAGGTGGCGAGCACCGTCACTTTTCTGCTGGAAATAATGATTTTCATTTCAGAAAGACTTTCTTTGAGTTTTTATTTTCTCATTTTCTCTCCTTGACTAACTATTTAATCTAAATTTTTCAGTCGTTTATTGCTGTGGTTTGCCACATTAATGGGAATAACATGATAAAGTTCAATACCATTTCATTCCAGTGAAAAGAAAATGTGAGCAATCTGGATTGATTGGTGACACCAGTGCATTACTGTCTGAAAAAAACCTAATTTGTTGCAAAGCATGTTCCCAATATCATTGACTGCCTCCTACAGTTTAAGTTAAAAACAACTTTCTAATCTTTACTCGATCTTTACTCTTAAAGAGACGCTCAGTCTTCTGTGTCCACCCAAGGTGATGAGGAGCTCGTAAGACTCACAAATTACCTCAACTCAACTGTCATTAGAAGTGCTCTCCGCTCTGTGGTCTGTAAATGCTCCTCTCCAGTCCAATTAAGAGTGATGTTATTAGCTTGCTTTGTTTCGAATATCACTTCTATATGTGAAGGAAAACCCATTTGCCCACCAAACGCTTTATGATTGTTGGGAAACTAACTTAAACACCCACGCGTCTCCTCTCACCTGTAATGGCCACTTAGAGTTTCTCCGCATTATGAGACTATAGGGCCACAATAAATAACTTATTGATTTCAGCAAAGCTGAAACATGAGAGCCTTAAGGAGCCCCAAGCCAGGCGGATGTAACTGAGCCGCCCAGCTGCATTTATCTTGATTACAGTCAATTTGGTGTTATAAGGATGAGGTAAGTACGGGCTATTTGTCAAAGTCACAGCTGGGGAGTACATGAAATCCACCCTGCGTGGTACCTGTGTCATCAGGTCTCCATCTGCAGTTAACTTCACAGGAAGAAATAAACTGTTGGTGTTGCTGAAACTGGTCGTAAGAAGATGCAGCCTTTCAGTGACGCTAATGATGTGAAAATATTGCTTGAGTTAATGGCGCATTATGGGAGGAATTTTAGAAAAGCACTGCATACGTTTCATGGCTTCATACTTCCTATCAGTGTTTTCAGAACCCAGTGGTAATCTGTGGACCCCCGCATCATGGAATTGATGGGTTCGGATATGATATGACACTCCATCATCAAGTCACATGTCTCATAAACACTTGACCTAATTGTCTGTGCAATGGAAACTCCCATGAATCTGCCACGGGACTCATTCCCGAGCTCTTTGTCTGGGTTATTCAATAGACCCTGATGCATTGCCACGGCTTGAAGAAATGGCTTTGCCTAACAATGATTTTCTTCTTGGTACCGAATGCATCAATTGAGAGAAGATTAGAGTGCTTCAATGCTTCCCCTGAGCCAGTGAGAAGACACTGTTGGGGGTTTGAGGATTTGCTAATAGCCGGGTCACATCCTGCAGCGACAATTAGCTGGGGAAGGGAGAGGGAAGCGAGTCAATGTGAGCGTTCGCTGTGAGTTTGGAACAATCTCCTATTGGGTATTCCACAGTCAGAAACAGCTCGAGTAACAACTTTCTGTTTCAAGTTCAGAAAATTTGCGCAAAGTTTGTTAAGGACAATGAACAAAGACTCTGATAAAAACAATCGAAACTTTCAGATCCGTGAAACAATCCCCAGGAGTCATAACAATGCTTGAACAGAAAGCAGATGACGTCTGCATGGCATGCTGATATGAGACATTCATGTGGGGTCTTCCTGACTGGATCATGGGTGGTCAAGGATGTATGTGGGGGAGTCAAGGTTGGCCTGTGTGACCTGGTCCAACAGGCTGACTCTGGAAATCATGTGTCAGATTACACAGTAAAGCGGTTTGCTGCTTAGCAACTGGCGAAAAACAGGCAATTGGTCACAGTGTCACAGCTGATCTATATAAAAGGAAACATGGTATTATGTACGAGGTTGGACGTAAAATGAAGTATAATGAGTCAGAGAGAGCAAACGAGTATAAATCATCCATTCATAATTTTTACTAGTCAATGGGCATGGCAGGATTCAGTGTCGACAGGTTGTCAGGTTACCAGTCCAAACCTTGAAAACAATGGTGACACACCTTGCGACACAGGTCTGAATGGCCTGAGTTGAAATTTGAAGGCAAAACAGCAGCGTACAGTTGAAGAGGTCGTCAAAAGGCTAGAGGGGCGGGCGGGCGGGCAGTGGGGTGGGGGGTGGGGGGGGGTCCCTTGCAGTTAAACTGAACCGCTCCAGTCCTCCTTAAAT
>JAUESE010000057.1:9800557-9810803 GCA_032274725.1 Malacoctenus triangulatus | reverse complement strand
CCCCCCCCCCCCCCCCCCCCCCCCCCCCCCCCCCCCCCCCCCCCCCCCCCCCCCCCCACCCTTGCAGTTAAACTGAACAGCTACAGTCCTACTTAAATCGCTGTAGATTAGCTGTAATCCAAAAAATATTGAAAACTTCATCATCTGCAATGAATCACAAAAAGTAGAGTGAAATCATGCAAAAAGAGACTGTATGCACCAAAAGCAGTAATTATAACGACATACGAGGTCCTGAAATCCAACACAGTGCGCCTCTGTTTCTCAAACGCTCTCTACTTTGATCCTTTTGTCACATCATCTGTGGTGTAATTTCTATTCCGTTGGTTTTCTGACATTTTCTAAGGTCTAAGGTATAAATTCAAATAAAGTTGAATAGCTCGGAGCTGCATCTGGCATATAAGCCACTCATATTCTATTCCTTTTAATCAGAGCAGGATTCCTTCCCTGTGGACGTCATTACATGGTTCATAATCCAGAGCTGGCGCGGCGCAGCAGCCTCCAAATAACACAACACATGTTTCCCCCTCACAAACACTTTCTCTGTACTAATGACTGAGTCATTGTTGGCTGCTCATCTGCTTCTTAACCTTAAAGCACCTTTGTCCCAGAACACATCATGAGAGCGATTCTGTAAACTTTATATGGGACAGTGATGGACACAGTTGTTTGAAAATCAAATTCATTTTTACTTTTAACTCGTTCTTGTTCATTTTGATTTAATTTAATGATAGTGATGTCTGGGCACTAAGGAAAATCTGCATATATGCTGAAACGTAGGACAAATGTTCGTTTGTAGCTCTTATGGATTTTTCTGGTTGCTTCATTTCATTAACACTTAAAGGCCTGTTAAGGTCCAAATCCAAAGGATGATGTTTGACATCGAGATGAGCTGCAGAGACTCTCCTTCTGTTGGTTAAATGCTAAATGCTAATGTGTTGCTGTTGCTCAGCTATTATCATCAGATTCAGCTGTGTCGTAACTTGGTGTCCACGCAAAATTGCTGTAAGGGTTGTTCATCGTTTTTAGTTGCACACCAGAGGAGCTTTCGCCACATGAACTCTTTTGACCCTATGAGTTGTAACAGGATCAGTTGGCATGCTACAACCAGACATCTTCCCTAAACCAGTAAAACCTACCGGCTGCCAGCGGCAGATGTTGCCACGCTGGTGATGCTATCCATGAGTGGGCTGATTGTGAAGGCCCTGTGCCAGATTTAAATGCCTCGTGCACACCAGCTGTAACTGGCTGAGACATAACGAAATGAGAATTTAGTGCAGAAATTTTGATGCAGGTCCTTGATGTCACTGGTTGCGAGTGTTGGAGCAATATTAGATATGATATTCTAACAAGATATCCGGCGAAGATGCAATTTTAGATTGAAGATTGGAATTCATTGGATGTTTGTTTGCACCAGTGGTCATTGGTTTGAACTATGTCAGAGTGCTTCACAATGTCATCCCTGCATGTGAACTGATCTATTCAGCCAATTTTAGGAGCAACTTGGGGATATTTTACTGTCTTGCTCAAGGACACTTTGACACATGAACAGACTGAGTCAATATTGAACTGGTACTGATAAACTAGAGGAAAACAAATTGATGTATTAAAAGAAATACAAACTCCAAAGTCGTCAAAGACAATTAACACAAACGACATTCAATTTTCATCCCAACTTTGATGCAGACCCAGAAGTCAATTTGCTCCTTTCATTTGCATCCAAGGACGACAACTTTTTGACCCGCCGAGGTGTGAGTGCTCGCCACCAACTCTCAGAAACGAAAGTCGATCTTTCCATCTCATTCATCTCTTTAATGATTTCAATCCAGTTACACACTGGGGGAGGATGAATTGAGTAATTGCTTTTTTGCTGCTTTTGTTCAAACTTCTCAGGTGGTATCTGTCTTTTCACCTTATTCTCAGAAGTAGCTCATAAGTAATTTCTGTGAAGGCAGACAGCAACTTTGACACCCAACGCACACACAGACACACACACATGCACACACTTTGATACACACTCTATTACTCTCTTGTACACTTTCAAAACTAGTGAAGTCTCAGGAAACTGATAAAAACGCACCCTTCTTACTGATAACAATCATTTCTTTTCTGTTGTCATTACTTCCTGTTTAATGGGATGTCTGGGCCTTCAGAGAGGTTCAGTTAATCTCTATGCCGATTTAAATAAACAAACAAAATAAAAAATGTAAAAAAGAATATCTCTTTTCTAAGATGTACTGGTGTCTGCATACAATTGAGTCACCAATCTAAAACATGCATCACTTTACCATTTGGGAGAATACTTTTTGTGGTTGTTTTTGAGGGGGTACAGTTCTGTAACTTTGTTCCCAAAAAACTTTTAATAGATTTTTTATTGGCTTGATCCACCACATTATTACACACTCCCAGAGAAATGTATACATCATAAAACACAAATCGTATCAGCCACAAACAGAGAACATGGAAGATGGGAAAAAAGAGAATATAATTCACTGGAAATTTCGTGGTCAGCAGAATGACGCATTTCATTTCCCCATTAGTGGAGTTTTATGATAATAAAGTGCAGAGTAATTCCTCTAATGAAACCCTGAGTATGGAAGACTCCCTCACACTATCAAGAGTTTAATCAGACAGTCTGTGGTTGTGATAGGGAGAGTAAATGGGAGATTTTAATAGGCTATTTCTTTGATGAAAAAGGTGATATTGTGTCAGGTGTATTATCTGAACCTGTCTATAAGTTGGAGGGTTGGAAAGTTCAAGGAGCAGCCAGACTGGTGCAAAACAACCTGAAGCAGCCAAAGCAAGAAGACGGGGGACATTCAACTTGTGATTTGTGAGAAAATGTCAAACGACCTCTCAAAGACCTCGCCTTAGCTGACTCCAGCAATAATGAGAAGATCCCGGGTTGACACGAGGGTGGTGCCTTTCTGTCCAAAGTTCACTTGTTCTCTCTCTGCGTGTGACTGGGTCTTTGTCGGAAAAGATGAACTGATGGATAGTGAATGAACAGACAGAACTACTGAATATGCAGAGATTTGCAGTCAAATTCTAGGACACTACACAAAATTTAGCCCCACAAACTCCACTTACACCAACTGCTAAAATCCATCCAGGAGTGGAGAGAAAACTGTTGACGGGTATTTGTCCCCATAATTTATAGAGGCAGCTTCTAAACCACTTGCAGCCTTGACATATCTAGTTCAGTTCCTTCTCTGTGCTGCTCAGTGAACATCTCTCTATTGGCTATAACTTATCTGGAAACTCTGGTTCACCTGGAAACTTTTGAGTTGTCCTTGGTTCCTGCTCCCCTCAGTACCCGCGCTCACACCTTCCCCGCTTTCTTGCCAAGGTTTACTTTCAGTCAATAACAAACTACTACCTCAGACCATTAATAATACATAGAGAAAAACACACAACTCCATAGGAATGCAGCAGACACCCCTCTTCATGCATTACATCTCCCACTCCATGCCTACAAGTGATTCCAAGAGGAGTGATTGTGCACACCAAACTTGTGAAGCCCTTCGTGTTAGATTTCCTGATTTATTACATCGGCTCTGAGCTGAGGAAATTGATATGCCCTTCATCTAGTAAATGGATGTAAAATCTCCCCCACAGTTGGCCATGATGTGTGAATAAGGGTGGACTCTGCAGGGCAGGAAGGCGGACTCAATGAGCCATTAGAAAGTCATTATTACAACGGTGTATGATTGATCCTTTCCTTGGGACGCTCGGTATGCCTTAACAATTAACCCACAAGCTGTTAAATGTTGGCAGCGAAGTGGAGTGGCAAATAAATCATGGTGTTTTACACCTTTGCTTTCAAGATAGGTGAAAACTATATTAAAGCGGTGTGCTGAATTAGTCTGAAGTCATGCAATGAGAGGCCATGCAGCAACGCACAGAAAGCATAAGGACTGCATCCTGGATGAATTAATGCAAGGTTTTAAATGCTAATTACAGAGGCAGTGGTATGGAGTAAGATTACTGTCTAAAGATTTGTGCGGGCACACAAAACAATTCATGCACACATTAGAAATACATGCATCTTGTTTATAGTTTTGCATTAATGAATTTTTTTTCAATTCTTAAGTCAAATCATGCAGTTGTACATGTTGTGTATTCTTTCCAATATTGCACAAACACATTGCATTTTATTAGTACCTTTTCTTCATTATGGATGCCAATTATATACTGATACAAGGTCATAGGCATTACATGATGAGTAGAGGATAATGAATGATTTGAATCTTGGTCAGTTTTTGACTTTCAGAGTAGGAGGCCAGTTTGCTCTCTGCCACATCCGAAAATCGTGCGACTCCTTTGGTCTCGAAACTCTGGCGTGTTTGAAATGATGTTTTCTGGGACAAAAACAAATAACAATATTTTGCATTTCCTGGTTGTTCAACAATATCATTTCCTGAGCTGTAAAATCTAATATTTAGTTGATTTAGAATAATAAATCAGTGATATTTTGTTTTGTGACTTTGGGTTTGGTAACACCCACACAAACAAACAAAAATGCAACACCCGAAAAGACGTGATGCAAATCAAGAATTTCAAAAATGATGTCCATAATGATGTCTCATACTGAGTAGTTAGATAATTTTAACAGTTACATTTACAATTTAAAATAAGTTAGATAAAACTTCTTAAGCTGTAACTTATATTCCAGGCACATCTTACTCTTCTTTCATCTTCCAGTGTCAAATTAAAGTGCATTCAGTGAAGCAACAGCCGAGATGGTTAAGAGTCAGTCAGATTAGGAAGGAACAGTTCATTTTAGAGGTCACAGAGACAGACAGTGAGAGAGAGCGAGAGAGAAAGAGAGAGACACAGCGAGAGACAGCGAGAGAGAAGGAGAGAGAGAGAGAGAGAGGGAGAGAGAGGTGTTTTTAGCAGATTGGGCTTCAGAAGTGTCCCTCGGATGACAGGGCCACGCACGAGCCACTGTGCTGAATCTGAAGTAATTGCTTCTCTGCTTTTCGTATTAAAGAAGCCATCATGGCTCGTCTGAGAATGGGGAATTCGGTTCTTCTTTTGTACCGCAATTTCATTCAGTCTGATGGACATGACCACATGATATGTAATGGTCTTTCATTTCGCCCAGCTCTATCTTTGGCCCCAGGACCTCAACACGTGTCACCGACATAGGTGGTCCGCGTCACACATGCATCTTATATGCAGAGGTGGTGCTGTAGTGAATTATGCACCAAAAACCAACACAAGCTTTTGTACAGATCAGTTATGAATAAGGATTAGAGAAAAATAACTAAAATAACTATTTGTAAGTCATCCCATATGTGTACAGTAACCATGGAGCAGGTTCAAACGATGTGGGTTGTGTACAAATAAAGATAGATAGGTTAGATAAAAGGTTGCAAAGAAAGCTTTTCATGCCATTTTCCTTTTGATTTCTTGAGACTGCTTTTCTTCTTTTTCTAAAAATTTCATGGCAGGATTATTGAAACATTTCTTTATTCTGATTTCACTGAACAAAGCATCCAATGCATTTGAGCAGTTCAACATGCAGCCTCTGGGCGTTTACAATAACACACAAGGAGCAGTGGCCATATCACGCTGGCCCAGCCTGCCCTTTACTTGTGCCCTATGAGCTTTAGAACAGATTTCGAGATATTGTGATTTATTTCTGAAGCCTTGAATGGTCAGGTCCCGGCTTATCTGTGGGAAAAGCTAACTCCATGGGAGTGTGATCGCTGCCTGAGATGCTCCAGTGGAGCTCACCGAGAGCTGCTCTGTAATCCTGACCTGTCTCAGGAGGTGATTGTGACCTTTGTTCCTGTAGCCCAACATCTGTGAGATCCCTGACTGTGTCATATGTTCATTTATTGACATCAATCCATCTGATGCTTTTTTGAATTTCCTTTAACACAATCATAGTAGTCATTGGACGGGTTGTGTTCATGTCTGTTTATCAATGAATGTGAGTTTTAATCTGTTTTGTTTCTTTCAGTTGCAATGCAAATAGTTTTTTTTTGTTGTTGTTGATCTTCCAGAATCTTGATAATGGCACTTGCTTGTATTCTTTTCAGATCTCAAATTAATGATAATCCACTCTGTTCCTCAAAGTGTGCTGTGAGCTGAAAGAAATTCCCAGGCTGACATTATAGGTGATCAGTAGGGGGCACTCATGACAAACAGACAGTGGTAGAGCGAGCACAGCGATCATCCGGGAGGAAGAAGTGAGGCAGAAACTCTCCTGAAAGTGTGTCTGTTTCACAACGAAGTCATCAGAATGGCCCTGAACTCTGCGACACAACAACCACAGTGACAGAATTGGAAACAGGCAGGTTGTGTCTCACTATGGAAAAGCCATTGAAAAGTGAGCATGTTCTGCCGTTGTTTCGGGGCTGAAACAATGGCAGAACTGCAGCTCTCAGCGCTGCACTTCTGAGGCCCCTGAGCCTTCTCACAGACACTCACTGAGAGTTATGGCTGTTCACGGCGGTGGAATAAAAACTATTTGCCTTGGGCAGACAGAAGCACAAAGCTATATGAATGAAATAACAGCCACACCTATGTGGGGCCATGATGAATGAGGTGATAGATATGAAAGGCGCTCTACAGTGGCTTGATTATTTAGCCTTTTATGGGATGCAGAGAGAGGTTTTTAATAAACATTTGAGGTGTTTGATTGCACCAGCTGTGGATCTTTTTGTCATTTGGCATTTCTAAGAAGGGGATTGAGAAGGTGACGGATAAAAGGGATAGGAACGAGAGAAAAGTGGTCATAAGAATATGTAAAAACTAGATGAACTCATTTTGTTCTGGAACCCTCATACACACTTCTCCCTCTTTTGCATACACATGCCAACAATACGAGTAGACCATGTATGAGATGTAATTGCGTCGAGATGGAAATTAACTTGTATTCAGTCATGTTTCCATGTGGTAGTTTGCAGAGTATGTCTTCCATACTGGACCAGCACATTGTGTTTGAAGACATAAAAGAGGACCCATTTTCACGTTTACATTTAGTTAAGATTTATGTGACTCCTCCCTTCAGTCAGTTCTATAATTACTGGTTTAAAAAGGAGGAAAAAAATTACCCTCTACTTTTTTCAATCTATATCATGACTTCATTAACATACAAATAACTAAGAAAAAGCATGTTATTTAAAAAGTATTTAAACTCCTGCAATTGTACCACAAAGATCTAATAAGACAATTTAAGTATGAAAAAATCTATATTAATTAGTCATGCAAACTTGCCAAGAAATCTACATTTTTCACAATTTTACCTCATTAAAACTGTTTGGTGAATCCAGTTTCTCTTGGTGGGATTTAATGAAACACTGGGGACTCACAGTAAATGTGTTGTGTTGCTTTTCAATCATGTCGATATTAGCTGAACGTCCAATAACATTTCAGTCCTCCTGACATTACCTCGATATCTGTTTTGTAAATATCACACTTATTTGTTGTGGCGAAGTGGATCTGATATCTTGCTGCAGCGAGGCACTGTCATCCGATCTGATGGACTCATTGTCTGTAAGGTCTCTGCCCGTTAAGCTCCGAGTCATCCCCCAAAGCCGCGTAGGTGATAACAGCGATGGCTGTGAGGAGAGGCTCAAAGCAGCGTCCTGCATGTTGTCGGCAGCAGGATTTAGGTGGAGAAGATCTGACAGGCAGGAGGGCTGAAAAAGCTCTCATAGAGGTGAATTATATTCTGATGTTACTGCTTCCACTTGGCCTGATTGTATCTCCTCTTACGGCAGAGAGCGAATTAAACCATCCACTCAAGAGGACTGATGCCGTCTGAGTGGGATGACATGTCGGCGGGCTCATCATCGTCTCCTGAGGTGCCTTTATTGATCTTGGCATTCTTGATCCGTGGTACAAATTGAGATGATTAAAAATACAATGCAACTTTGAAGTCAGAATTTCATTGGTAGATTTCACTGGCGTGTGCTGACGAGACTGATCTCATAAAACTGTGGTATATCCATTTGTTTTTTATCTACTTTTTTTTTTTTTATAATTGCCCATCTTTTTTGCAGTTATTTGCGAAGCTTTCCACCCAACCAGGGTGCCAATACTTCTAAGTAGAACTGTATTTAAGAATGATGTCAATGGATTTTAGCACGTTTGTGGCAAGAAATATTCCCTCCCATGTGTTGCTTGGTGCTGCTCAAGCATATCTGCTGGGTTAATCTCATTATTATTGCAAGGTGTTGACCTTATTATGTAAAATGCCTCGAGGTGTGCTACAATAAAAAACAGTATTCAGCTCAAACAATGAAGGGCGCCTTGCCTTTTCAAGCTGCATTATAAAAGTGTTGTGTTTAGAAATGACCTCACGTGAGTGTGTTCATTTTTTAAAGCTTGTTCAAAGTAGGAGGGGTTTTGGTTTGTAATGCCTGCAGATGATTGTTCAATTCAGGTCATATCTGATGCATGCACACAGGCATGTAAGCATGCTCACAGTTCTCCCACAGTTCAAAAGCATACATACAAGGACAATACGTGACTCTGAGTTGTCCATGAAATTGTGTGCGTAACCTGATTGTATGTCTCTGTGTTTGCCCTGTAATGGACTGGCAGCCTGTCCGGGGTCTACCTATTTGCTACAGTATTGTCAGCTGGGGTCAGCTGCAGTGCTTCGGAAAAAGGTGTAAAGAAGATGGATGGATGGAGGGATGGATGGATGGGCAGTTTTATAGCAATGCGCTGATTCTCTAACTTCACAAAGTTACAAAGCAGTCCCCCAATAGCAATATTAACTTACTCTGTGTATGTAAATCAAGTTGCGGTAAAGGTGAATGATGTTATGTTGTTCTTTGCAAATTATTGTACCTGCTGTGCTGAGGGAGGTGTGTGGGTTGTACAAGAGTAGGAGGGGCCCTTTGTGCGTCAGTGCCCAGGGGCCCATTGTCTCATAATCCGCCTGGTAGTGGGCTCAGATAATTAGGCTCACATTACCAATTTCCTCTTTTCCTTCTGCCTCAGCAAAGCAGAGTTTGCGCCGCTGCGTTGTGTCTCTGCTTTGATGTTGCGTGCTTGTACTTAGCTCAGTGTTCCTCCTGTGTATTCGTCTTGTAACAGCACTAATTGTTCGAAAGCTTACCCCACAGGGCCCAAGAGACGGCCGACTTATTTGGAAGAGGACCGTGTGTGATTACAAAAATGTATCCCTGAACACCACTGTATGGATCTGTAGATAAGCACTCGGTATTGCACCACTATGACGCCGATTCTCAATCTCATGAAATATCACGAGTCATCACACAACAGTGGAAACAGATTTTTACAAAAAGTGCAAAGTGAGAAGAAAATCATATTGAGCTCCAAGGTGTAATTAGAGTTTTCAGAAATTTGCAGAGAGAAACTGACGAGAACTCCCAAGCAGAATATTAAAGGGCCGGATAAAAAACAAAACAGTGTTTAGGTAAGGACACAAAAGAAAAAACAACAAAACATTTATCAGAAAGAAGGGAATATTTTAAGATGTGTGGAGAATTGTTTTGAAATCATTATTCACTGCGGGAGACATCTGTTAAGGCACTTCAGGGAGGATAAATAGAAGTTCAATGACACCAACTGTAATAGTTTTAGTTGCTGTTTAATGAGCGAACTTACGTGTACTCAGCGTCTTCATAGGAGTTTTTTTTGTTGCTGTCCCTCACATGCTCTCACCTGTCTTCGCTGCTATTAATGTACAACAATAAGCAACAAGAAACCAACATTCACAGGCTTCTACTAATTTTACAACAGAGATCAAAATTTAATGGTGGCTGCAAGTCGCTCCACGAGTGAAATTTCACTCAGCTTCGTTGCGCCCTCGCTGCTGCTTAGTTCAAGGTCATTGTATCAGCTCCACGAGATTGTGTATCATGCTGTCAGTAACAATCAAACCCTGGTCTGTAACAGGAGCTGTGGTTGCAGCTTGTATATGAAAACTGTCGGCTTCTTTAAAATCGAAGCCTCTACTTTGCCTGTGTCAGTCTACATATTCTAGTAATTGTACAACAGTGTGAATCCCATACATAGTATCTTCAGGAGTAATGCACATGTTGGGGGTGTGAAACTCCATAATGGATGGTGGACTTGACTTCTGATGACCAGTGATTCCCTCACACACTCAAGCCTCTGAAAGGCATTTACAACTGATGTTTTAATTTGCTGCTCCCTAATTTGTTCCTCAGATTTGCTCATCCATTCTGCCTTAGACAGTAATGTGGGGGGGGGGGGGGGGGGGGGGGGGGGGGGGGGGGGGGGGGGGGGGGGG
>JAUESE010000057.1:9779683-9791400 GCA_032274725.1 Malacoctenus triangulatus | reverse complement strand
ACACACACACACACACACACACACACACACACACACACACACACACACACACACACACACACACACACACAAAAGGTGCTGATGGCACACAATTCCAAACATTTGAATCTTTTCCTCCTGCGGCTCTCTGACAGGAAGCTGGACTGAACTCAGTCCAGGCCTAATGAATGGCTTCTTCATTGCTTACAGTCAGTGCTGTACTACCTGTGAAAATAAGCAGAGAAGTAGCACCACGGTGAATAATTTATCATGCTGAGAGCCGGAAAAAAAACCCCAACCCTTGAGTGTCACTGCTATTTGATTTGATTAGATCTGATTTGATTTGGTGGAATTATATCGATGCCTGTGGGGCAAACAGGCTGCCGCAGCTGCTAATGGAAACAGCACAGAGCAGAGGAAATGGATGGTAAATGAGAACAGAGGAGATTGAGGAAATATAAATATACATGGAAATATTACCTTCTTCCACCTTCTTCTCTCAGCGCAGCATTATCTGGTATTCTATATCTGTGTTTAAAGAGTCGGTTTTCACGAGGACAAAATTCATTTAGATGTGGAGCACATACCCAGTAGCTTGCTCGTATTTATTAGGATGGACATTGTTATTACAGTAATGTTCCACCTAAAGGGGGCGAACGTGAAAATACACAACAGGCTTTCGATGTCTTAATCTCATCTTGTTATATGTTCTTAGAGATATTTTTGGCCCATTGTGTATAATCTTGAGTCAGTGAATTTGTATGTTCAGTAAAGGCTTGTCCAGTGTTGTGGTGGTTTGCAAAATTTGCTGGGCATCCACACTTGTGGACTCATGAACCTTACGACTCCTGCCTTACAACAAACCATTGGTTAAAACATTGCTTCATTATTTACGCAAGAGTTTGATTTTCTTCTTCCACTCCAACACTGACACTCTGCACCTGTCTCACACAGTTGCTCTGATTTATGTTGCTTTCTTTGTGCTGCCTGTAACTTTGACCTCTCAGCGAAGCGGTTCAAATGCTACCAACACTAGAGATGACGACAGTAAAGAGTCGCAGACTTGAAACAAGCTGAATATCCATTTTGTACAAAGTTGGTGGAACAAAATAGGATTTCATCTCACGTCAGTCTTCACAGCTTTTACTGTTATTACTCCATCTGGAATTATGCGCTGCCATCTGTTGATTTTTATTAAGTTGATTCAACTGCTGATACAACACAAAAAGTGCATTAAGTCGTTAGAGTAGGTCTCAGGAGCAACATATAGAGTTATTTTAGGATCGTCTTCAGACTTTCACCTTGGGAGCCATTTGCATCTTCATTTGTTCAGAGACATACGCTTCATTTTTCCACTTCACAATGTTATTTATCCTTCTGTTACTCTCAGTTCTCTGTCTTTATTTTTATTTTTTTAGTATTCATAGAAAACATCCTCTGCCCTCCTCTCCACTCTGAAAGCTGATTGCAGTTCTTTGTTGAGGACCCCCTCAGGTGCGAGCCAGTGTGTGAAGAGAAGATGAGGGGAGGGAAAAGACACAAAAGGAGGATGAAAATATTGACAAAGTGAGAAAAATGAGAGTTACAAAATGTGGCAAGTGTGGACAAGAGAAATGGGGGAGTTTGTATTCCCTTGTTTTACACCGACAGGTGATGAAGGAGGATGGCAATATCCTATTTTTTTCTCTCCCTCTTTTTTTCCCTCACTCTGTCTTTTGTGACAACCTTCACAGCACATTAAGCCTTCAGGGGCCCCGAGGACCCCAAAGGCCCCTGGCTACCTGTTTGTACTTTGCTGCAACCCAATTACTTGTAAATGCCTTTGAGAATATGCACGTCTGAACTGTTGAAGTGTTGAATTTCAGGAGTTTTAAACCCACTTTAATGGACTCGGACCCCCCTATGATGATGCCCTTCTACCTAATCCATTTGTGATGATAATTTGCCTGAATATAGATGTAAAGAAAATGTAAATTCTGAAAAAGGTTGTGGAAAAACTGGAAACCGTGAACTTTTTTTTGCCACTTTCAACAGTTAAACTGATAAACGATGTCCAATCGTGTGGCCTTCTCAACATGGATCTATTCCAGAGACCACTTGTTTTTTTAAACAATTTGTTGCTGTGTTGTGGTTGCGTGACTTCTGGTGTCGACCTTTTTTCAGCCTTGTGTAGATCCTGTGGATTGGTGTACTGACATGACGGGGGAGTTCACTCCACTGACAGGGACAATCCTCCAAAGCAGCAAATGTGTGCGTTTCAACTGTGGCTTGTAGGCAACTGAAAGCAGCTTCCTGTTTGAATTTCACTCCTTTAGAGACCAATGGTACATGGACTGACTTGAACGATAAACAGTGATTACATACACACGAATACCGACAAGTAAGCTGTTGTATTGAATAAAAACATTATTGAATATACTCTCAGAATGTCCACTCATATATTACTCCTCAACTGTAAGGTGAAATAAAAAACCTAGTGTTGGATATCAGAAATCTGGGCAGAGTTTTCAAGACGAGGCGCATCTCCATCACTTGAGCAGCCAGATTATTATGATTTATCTATTCGGGCATGGACAGTGGGTTTTTATGAGCTATGGGCTGTTTTGCTGTTGTAATCTTGGTGGGGCTCAGTGGAGAGTGGCTGCACAGTGTTTTGTAATGAAGCCCCACTAATCCCCGGGCTCCGAATGCAGCGCTGAGTCGTTCGTGACTTCTGAGCTGATGCTGTGATCATCGCTCATTGCTTCCCTCATCGTAACAGACTGGGAGAGATGAAATTGATGAGTGTGTGTGTGTGGGGGGGGTTAACACAGTCTTGGCGGGTTCTCATCAGGATGATCTCAGACCAGGCGATGAAACGCAATGAGTTAGCTTATTTAATCCGTGGACTTTCTGCCGACACGCACTGACAGCACAGTACACAGTCCGATCAACTATTGCTGGTGGACAAGGGCCGAAACTGAATCATAGCAAAGCAGCACTGCATCAAAGTGAAGGGAGAAAAACAGTATCACATGTTACAATATGCATGACTCTTAAAAAGCAACAGCACTCTGAAAGTGATCACAGACTTCAGTCAGAGGTGCAAATGTAAAGTTTGTTTCCAGGGTATCAGAGAAAGTTAAGAGGTTAACACAATTTTAGGAAGTTGCTCTCCCTGTGGGCACTGCTGCAAAGCTTAATGCCATTTTACTACCTCACCAAACCATTATCGGTACAAAGCTGACATTTTGACCAGACAGTGGTGTGAGATAAAACCCAGGTTCACCATTTTTGCAGATTGAATCTTTAGAAAAAGGGCAAAGTTTGACATTATGCTGGTGACAGAAAAAGGCCACAAGACGGAACTCAAAAAGTGTGTTCTTGCAGTAGTTGCACTCTGTTATTAACATTATTTCAATGCCTTTCATGTCACGAATAAAACTTTTCTACACTGTTGACACAAACTGTACACATTTTGAAACTAAATCTCTGAGATTTTTCTTGATAACGTGCCAAACTCAGTCAAACTGAGACCTCCTCACAGATTTTGGGTCTCTCCACTCTTGTCAGACTGTGTCGCACATGGCCATTTGAAGAGCTGCGCCTGTGCTGCTCTGGTCTCTAAGCTGTCATTAGTTTCAACATTTTGTGAGAAGTCATTATGTTTTAACAACGTCAATTGTGGCCTGTCTGAACTTCTGAACACCCTGTACCAGGCAACAGTACATTGCTTTGTTCATTTTTTCCTCCCTGTAACATCTACTAAACTACCTAAATCTTGCCATCTTAGTAGTTTAGAAGATGTTTTACTTTTCAGCAAAACTTCATAATTTAGAAATGAGGGACTCTGTCCTGGCTGAGGGACAATCTTTACAATCTTATCATCATAAACACCCCACAACAGCAGGATTCGGTCCTCACCACAAAGGACTTGTTTCCCCTGGGCAATTCTGTTAGTGCTGATTGTCCACCCTGTAATTGTCCTTCATTACGGAGCTCAGTGGCTCTTGCCTCTTTACAAAGCCTGTGTTTGCCAGTTACTCAGCTTGACAGTGCTGGCAGTTCTGTTGGGAGACGGAGTTGTTCTGAACTTCCTGTCAATCTCTGTTGTGGAGGAATATTTTCCTTTTGCATCATCTGGCTCTTCCATGAAGTCCTCTGAGCTCTCTGGGCAGTTTAATGAGGGTGTATTTTCATTGCAAAAAAACAGACATGTCAAACTCAATCTGGAAAGGTTATGTCACATCACATTAACTGGTATAGGATGTGGATTAGAGTGAGATGGAGTACACTGCAGTAGATTGTCTCTTCGACTCACACAACTCTGTAACTTCCACATACACTTTATCGAAAGTCTGTGTATTGTTCATAATGCTGCTTTGGCCACAAAGAATGCTGCAGAGTCATTAAAAAGACTCTGCTCCGCAATAAGGAGGCTTCACTGAATACCTGCAGCGGTTTGTGTAAAGAGTAACAGCGTGCACGCGCGTCTTCAACACATTTGTCGAGGTTATTCAGTTCTCTGATCTTCTGTGGCCATGACTGAGCCACAGCCGTATTGTGTTTGAAATCTTTTCACAGCCGCAGCCTGGGGACAGTTTGTATGACTGTAATGATGTAGATTTGAAATGAGGCATGAAAGTGTACAATATCCACCCGCTCTCAGCAGTGAGCCAGTCCACTGGCTGGAGGCACAGTCGGTGTGTTGGGGCAGAAAATGAGCCCAGTTCACCGGGCAGAACTGGTTGACACCACATAGGTTTCCTGCACGTGTTTATCCTTCTCTTGTGGCTTTGCATGGGGAGAACAGACATTTATTAGAGCTTAGAGCAGCAAAATCCTGCTGTAAAATTGGGAAAACTATTCGAGATGAGTTTGCTGCTGAACAAATTTCTGTTTGTGAGGTAAAGTTTACTTTTTGTGAGTAGCAAAGCCAAATAGTGAAATCATTGAACCCTTTCTCAGGAAAACAGAGGTTAATAAGATTTAGGATTTCAGAAGATGAGAGTTCAAGTTGTGTTTAACAGATGGCTTTTTTGTTGTGTTTTTAAACATCAGGTTTATTTATGTTGGATGTTTAAAATTTGAAATGACAGCTATACAATTATGCATATTAGCCAGCCTGTAATTACAACGTGCAAGTAAATTGAGTTAGGGTAATATTTGCTGTACAGCTTGCTGAGCATCTTGTAGACTTCCAAAAGCAGCAGACCTTTATTCAGGTGCGTGTCAGATTTAGGTTGGGACACTAAACTCTGTAGATAAATGAAAGACAAAGAGTGTGTGTGTGTGGCGATTGCATATTCAATGTTTTTATCCTGATGATGCAATCCAACTTCACCTTGATGGCGAACACACTCAAACTACATTACACTTCACATAAATAAGAGCTGACACTCCTCTTTTTTCTCGTGTGTGTTCAAAGTGATTCTAGTCAAACCCTCAAATTGTAGTATGTTAAGTGCCATTCGATTTATTATATGAGAAAATGTGGATTGCAAAATTGGTTGAATTTAATGACGATGATTTATCACAGATGATTCCTTTTCTATTCCCTCATTCAGCCCTGGATGTAAAACTGAAATCTTCAATCCACCTGCAGCTGTCTTTAGGCGAGCTGCTGAATTATCTGTTACCCTTTATGCTTTCCCTCCGCTCTCTCTTTAAGTCTGTGCTGCTTCTTTTCTGTCCCTGGAGTTAATAGGATGTTCACAGCAGCACAACAGCAAGTAGTTTCTCCCCTTTTTTTTATAATATAATATAACCAAAGCTTCTGATTTTCTGTTTGCTTGTTATTATTGTTATACACAACTGTGAATCCAGTGTTACTCTTT
The DNA here is from genome assembly GCA_032274725.1 of Malacoctenus triangulatus. Lineage (NCBI taxonomy): Eukaryota > Metazoa > Chordata > Actinopteri > Blenniiformes > Labrisomidae > Malacoctenus > Malacoctenus triangulatus. The sequence continues at coordinate 9,785,605 of JAUESE010000057.1, read as the reverse complement.
AATGTTGCAACCGAGAGGATTGGAAAAAGTCGACTGCCTCAAGTTGTAAAGCGTGTTGTCTTTCCAGCCCCCACGATTGGCTGTTCAATCCCCACTGTGGTGAACGCTTTGCGTTGCAGCAATTGCCATTTCTCTTTGTGTGAATGGGTGACTATAACTTGACTGCATAAACAAGTGGGAAGTGGCTACATTAGTGACATCTGTATATCACTTTGCATCGAGAAGAATGATTCAGGAGTGTCTCAGGTTAAAGGTGTCTTATCTATCTGTCTTTTCATTGGCAGCTTTGTGCTTTTTATTTAAGAGTATCAGTCTGTGAGTCATTGAGAATTTCAGTTTTTCATTTTAGTTAAAGTGAATTAATGACAAAAAAAATATGGCTATTTCTTTCTGGTTATGTCCAGTCGTGTTTTCCCTTGTGCATTTCAAAAATGATTATTTGTTGGACACTGAACCACCTTTACCAATCAGATCACCTAATTGATATAAATGGCATCTCGGGAAGGTGGTCAGTCAGCAGCATGCTGACATGATTGAGTCACCGGGATTTATCCTTGAATCACCCCAAAATTTTCTATTGTATGAAGATCTGCAAGGAGCAGGAGAAAGAAACAGTAAATAACAACAACACACAAGTAAACACAAGTGACAAGGAAAAAATGCATTCACTATATACACAAAGCGAAGCAAGAACAACTGATCACAGCTGGAAATAGTGAGAGGCAGGGACAGAAACAACACAGGATATCCTTTATACATCACTGAAAATCCTCTTAAAAAGTCAGTCCTTGGGGGTATTCAGAGGAATCTTTCAGATTGGATCAGTCCTTTGGCAGCGTGTGACGTTGTGAAATAACTCGACCTAGAATGCATTGTTGAGGAATGAAAAACCCCTCAGGAGGAGCAGGTGAAGCTGTGCCAGGGCAGGTTATTATGAACGGAAACCGTGAGAGCACAGGAAGTGAATCAAAGGGGAAAGGCACACACAAAGATGTGTCATTAAAATAAAGACCCAAAAAAACAAGTTTTGTATATTTCACAGACGAGTCGCCAGTTCCAAGAAAGAAGGGTGTTCATATGTGTGCCTGTGACATGCGACATAGTGCTGAAATATATAATTGGGCTATCCAGTTTTGCAACCAATTTTTTTCTGCCTGAAATACATAATGCTCATGAAAAGGGGGGTTTTGTTGAAAGCAAAAAAAACCCACACAACTGTCAGGACTGTAAGCCTAAATGTTCTGAATTAAATGTTTGATTTTGTCTGTCTTGCTGAAGACAATGCACACAAAACTAGTAAAAGCAAACCAAATATTCCGTCCAATATGGAACCACAGAATTTGGAATGGTCTGTTATCCTCGTATAGATCCCAGGTGTATTTTTACTTTAGGAAGTGAGTGAGGTGCCTTTGCCAGACCACTTACTACTTAATAAAACCCAAAGCAAGCAGCATGAAATGAGCTGTCCACAAGCCTTGAAACATATTGCTCTCCCTCCACTTGTTATTACAGCAGTATGGGCCCACAGACCAGCACCAAACTAATTACCATTCTTTGTGTGTTGATGTGTTCCAACATGTTCTGCTGGCCAATAGATAACTGTTGGATAGCATTAGCAACTCCATCTGTAACCCTCCTGTTAAATTAGCACTGCTACCTTTCAGTCCTATTAGCCAAGCTAGCTTTTGTCAGCCTTTGCGACTGCTGCTCCAAATCCGGGCTCGGAGACGTATCCGTTTGCCCCCGTTTTCCGTGATCTGAGTGCAAACACAAGCTCGGACCCAATCAGAGCAAAGTGATATAGTGGCAAGACTTGACACATAAAGGCACTGCTGTCCAAATGACTGCGGCATTGTGGGTAAATAGTATTCTCCCAGCCAGGCAATAAACCTTTCTTCACCAAGAAACCTTAATCACAGAGGTGAAATGCCAGTGTACAGCTATTAACCTCGGCCATCTACAGCGTGAACTGCTCCCCTTGTCCTCCTTTATTCTGAGTTTCAGCGAATGCACACATGTCCCTTCCTCTGGCTCCCTGTCTTATATTTCTTTTCTTCACTTCCATCACTTGAGCTTGAGAAGATGTTCCATGTGACAGCTCCCAGATGGAAATATATGCACACGAATCACCCCGATTCATTTTGCCTGACAATCCTATGGGGAGCTAACTGAGGAGTGCGCTTTTCAGATAGAAGAAAAAGTGTCAACCCCCAAAGCCATCATCAACCCTGCTACTAACCCATCCCATTGAAGCTGATATGTCTTATTGTTTTCTTTGGCGAAGCTGGCATTACGACATTGTGATTGCAATTCTGAATTCCGCCGCCTTAGTCACTTCCACGACTCTTCTGGGACGCGGTGGCAGCAGCCCCAGTGCCTTCGCTTCAGTAGAGGATTGTGCCTTTCCAAAAAGAAAGCGTACTCATGAGGGCTGGCGAATCTTTGAATTCAGACAGACTTGTGATTAATTAGGCCCCGGATCCGGTGCTGCCCTCGGACCTCAGGGGGAACACTCGCTCCTTCCACCAAAACAGGCTTTTCTTCCTGGGTTGTAGAGACTCGGGTTGATCCCCTGACAGAGTTACGTTTGGCCTCAAGGTGCCTGTCCTACATTTCGCACAGCGCTTCGTTCTCATATTCCCTGAATTGGACAAGGTGTTTCTGCATATTAAAGCACTCCGTCTAGATTAAAAACACTCAGACATGCAGAGGTGACAACGCTCTGAAACATTATTGATTGAAACCCACACGAGGATAAAAAAAAACGTGTCACTGCGCACATCCGGCATCAAACCTCAATAATTAAAATCCTTACACACCTCTGCAGACTTTTCCATGCAGTAATTTCTGCTCGAACATATATTGCAGGGTAATTTCAATGACTTTGTTCCGACTCGTGTAACGTCTGTGTTGAACACACCAGAAGACATTTCAAAGTGCACCCCCACTGACTGTATGACTGTGAGTTGGCTTGCAAAGATTGCTGGAGCTGATAATGAGGGCAAACTTCAAAGCCTGGACCGTGTGGTGTACATTGGTGCAGTTACTCTGGAACTTCTCCATTCATGAGGTTTGGAAGCATGCTACCGTCACATCCATATCAAAGCCTCCTCCATCTTCAGCACTGCTGGTAATTGCACACAAATCCCCCCCCAAAAAACCAAGTTACATACTGTACAGAATATATGCTGTTTATATAAGACCTTTTTCATATTTCAAATGCCATCAGGAGTTGTTTTAGTCTAATCATTCTTTGCCACAGTGAATAATGAATCAGTTTAATGATTCATGTGAGATCCAATTCGACCAAAATGTTGAAACGCTCATATGAGTTGGCCCAAGCTTGACGAGCCGCAGGAAGTGTTATAAAAAGGTAATTAATGAAGTGTTGTGATGCTGTCTCTTTCCCTCGGTTAAGATAGCACAAGTCATTTATTTTGGCATGAGCTGCTGGGAAATGTAATGATGAATCACTGCAAACATACTCCCGGGATTCGTCGCACTTTAGCTGGCAAAAAATGGCCGTTACTTCTGTTAAAATCTGTGAGAGATTTTCCCTCATTTGCATGTTTTGTGACTCGCGGCAGTGAACTGTGAGAGTGCCTGCTCCTCTGTGTGACTGTGTCTCTCCCTACTCCTACAGAGTGAGAATAAATATGCAGATCATGATTCCTGAGCCCTATGAGCTACAATCCTACAGCTGCTATAACAGACAGTGACATATTTTATATGTACAGAGCCTATAAAAAGTTTTTCCCCCTTGGATGTGTTCCTACTTTATGGATTTTGTAGATGGAATTATGGTCATTATAATTTAAGACTTTACAAAAGACGGTCTTTAGTGTCCTATTGAGAAGCGAATTCAAAGCAATGTAGATTAATCAAAAATGCATTATGTAAAAGGAGTGATTGCATAGATATTAAACCCTTTCAAGGCAGCATTTAGTTGTCACACCTGGCTGCAATTTTATATGATTTTCCCCAAAGCTGCTCAAGCTCTACCTGAGTCCTCACAGGTTGTTTTTTTTTTTTCTTTCTTGATATTTTTCCAAGTTGTTCTGCAGCTGAATGTGACGAGTTGAACTTCTGAAATTCATTACAAAGTCATTGCATTCACTTTTACTCTTCTGTCCTTACTGTCTACATCGGCCCTGTGGCTAAAAAGTAACCTCACATGATGCTGCCACCACTGTGTCGAACAGTAGAGGTATTATAGGTTTTTTTAAATGATTTTTTTCTATGGGTATTGTGTCAGGGGTGGTAGCCTTGAGCAGTGGCTCTCAATCTTGTTTCCCTAGAGAAGTCTCAGATTGCCTCAAAGAAAAGGCTGCGGTTTGCCAACACAGTGAAGCGGAAAATCCCTTATACACATGCAGGAACCTTCATGATTAAAGTAATGGGCAGTTTACTCTGTCTGCTCTAGATTCCAGAAAGTGTCTTGCTTTGACATAGGCAATTTTAATTTTGACAACCTTGAAACCATCAGAACTGGTGAAGCTACCCTGTATGATCTTTGGCATTCCCATAAGCAGGTCGCAGACCCCATGTTGGAAATTCCTGGCCTGAAGTAATTCGTCTGATTCTCACTTGTTACATTCCTGAGAAAATAGTCCTTTATGGGTTTAATCAGTGATTTCGTCAGTGACAATTATGAACCATATGGGTCCTTTTGTTAAGTACAGATTAAAGACACTGGTGTGGTCAAGTTCCAATAGGGTCCACTGGTTATTTCAACCTGTGTCATGAAACGGATCAGCCCAGCCTGCTCTCTGCCCTGGCGCGCCTCCTCGGATCATGTTGTAAGGCCTGTGGGGAATGTCAGGAGGCTGAAAGGTTGACTACAATCGCAGCAGCAGAGTGTCACAAAGTGCCAGCCTCATGAACCCTGGAGGGGTGCTGTGCTCAGTGCAAAGGAAGCAACAAAAGGTCAGTCGTGGAAAAGAAAGACTCCTGATTACCTCACAGAATGTGCTTTTGAAGGTCAACGCCTTTACCAGGAGGATACTGTGGAATGTGATGTTGAACTGCAACAACAACAAATAAGTGGGAAACATTTTGAGATGCTGCTACTAAGAAAAGGACAATGACATGATCTGTTCCCTCCTACTCCAATCAGACTGCATAAGAAGCTCTCTGTCCCGTGTCTAGTCATTAGTTTGTTCATTCACCAGTTTGGTTTTGTAGCCCTGGAACCCTTAAAAACAGACCTTAGAGAGTTGAAATTTGGCCTCACATTTTGCACGATTGCTTCCACACACCAAGCAGTGACCAAAAAATATTGTCGCATCGTTAAACCTGGAAATGTACTGTGCATAGAGCCCATCACACAATGTTGCTCAGCCAGCTGCTGCATTGACTATGACCGCCTTATGTTTAGACGCAGTCAGCCACATGACGTTTTCTACTGGAACTTTGTTCCTCTATTTGTACTGTTGTTTGTGCTTTCTGGTGAAGAGTTATTCTTTTTTCTGGAATTAATTGAAATGTGAAGTGCAGTGAGACAACCACATTGGAAGTGGCACAAGCTAAACTCAGAACTGTGACCCCTGTCTTGTCAGTCATGTAAAGTTACTTGTAGGTTTCACAGTAACTTCACTTAAGAAGCACACACTCTCACTGAGACACCACAAGAGCTCGACATTCTCTATGATCTTACACCCCCGGTGATGGGAGACATAATGTCCCACAGTTTTGCTGCACCCCCTCGGTAACGCGGATGCTTTACCATATTGTGTGAACATTAAAAGGGTGCAGAGTTCTCTGCACTCCAAGCAATATTCAGAAGTGTAGCCTGGAATGGATCCAAACAGTCGTTCAGGAGGCATCCTGGAGCTGTGGGGTGGTATCGTGTACACACACACACACACACACACACACACACACACACACACACACACACACACACACACACACACACACACA
>JAUESE010000057.1:9751283-9772245 GCA_032274725.1 Malacoctenus triangulatus | reverse complement strand
CACACACACACACACACACACACACACACACACACACACACACACACACACACACACACACACACACACACACCACTTTGGCTCTCAGCTGCTTTCTCTGACACATTTTGGGTTCCCAGCTCAATTAAAACATCTGGCACAAATGCAGCCCTGATCCTTAAGAGGACGTTTGAGGTTCCAGTTTCAATGTAAATCAGGTATTTGGGACTTTTTTAAATGAACACGCCAAGGTTTTTGCCTCAGTATGCTGAAGTGTCTGTACAAGCATACGTATTACTTGCATATTGTCTTCATATAGTTTTGACGCAGGCCGACTGCTAGAAAAAAATAGGGTCAGGATTTAGTTCTTTGACTCTCTTTGTGAATATAGTTGACTTTGCCTCCAGAGACTTTGCTGTAAATTTGCTTCTTCTCAGTGTTGCCAAGGACGTGCTAAGTTTTGTGTTCTATTGTGCATCATTGCGGTACAACAGGACCTCTGCTGCTTGCAGGAAATGAACATTGGACTGTTTCCAGCCACAGGATTTTGTTTGAAATTGTTGTTCTTTAGAATGAGCAAATAAACAGACACCTGGGTTCATTTTGCACTTACATTTACTCCAGGAAGCTCTGACTACAGCTAAGAAATGTAAAACTTCTCTGCCTGAAGTCTTAGTTCTGGGAGACTGTACATTGAGTCGCTCATTTTAATATAGTTCCCAGTATTTGTTCCAGTTAAAAGCCGCACCACGGGGTACTGCCCAGAAACAAACGGGTTACTACAGGCAGGTCATTCAACAGTGAAATTAGTAAACGCTGGAGGTGCCTCTCATGCAAAGTGTGAATAAAATTACCCCGAGGCCGACTTGGCTCGCTTAATTTACCAGCCTTCTACACTGTGTCTTTCATCCAATGTGTGAGGAGAACAAACCGGTGCATAAAAATGTTCTTTAAGAAGTGTTAGAAAATACAGTACGCTTATTTTAGACACAGAATCAAAAATGAAAACAAAGAGTAGAATCCCGATTGAGTTTGTAACCTTTGAACATTTATTTCACAAGAAGCAATTTTCAGTGCAATGCTTAGAAAACTAAATATCCCACTGAGAGACAGTGTTTGTTTGTATAAAATTACACTGTTTAATATATCTAGACATAATATGTAGTGTACGTGCTCAAAAAAGACTGAATTCAAAAAGTTCTCAGTTGTTTTGAAGAACAAATGGCATTAAAAAGATCATACCACTGTTTGTCAGACTGATCAGAAGAGTTTCTTTTTCTTTCATGAAAATACTTTGGTGTGAACGAGAGAATCCTTAAAAAGATAGTATCACTAAGAAAAACTATAGCAAAGAAAATTAAAATGAAGGAGAGCTGGTGATTGTTGGCTTCTAACTGGCTTCAAGAACAAATGAGCTTTTCAAGCCACACCAAAAAACTACATTTGAAATCATTGGGTGCCCTCATTCCTCAGTCGGAAGCTGATCACACCTTAAGAAAGACACAGCCAAATTTTATTGTGGTTCTGGGCATGACAACATCTCAAACTGCAGGAATGATGTTTGCCGAAGCAACAACACTGCTGCATAAATCCTCTTTTCTTTTTTTTCTTTCTTCTTTTAATAAAGGTTTGCCATCACAGGCTCTCCATAACAAAGCGAAGCCAGCGGTCGCCTATTAGAGGTTCCTCCTCAGGGTCTTGTGCTCCTCGGAGTCATCCATAACGCTGCTCAAGTGCAGGTTTCTGCCACTGCTGTCCTCTGTAGGGAGCAAAGTCAATTCACTGAATCCTTCATGTCGTGTGACGCTTCTCAAATATGAATTTTAATGACTTTTTGCTCAAAGTTACTTGACATCTGTAGAAATAGACAGAGGAACATTGTTCAACAGAAACTATGGAAGCAACAATCAGTTGTGCCATTACTTGCTGAAAGTAAAGCTGCAGAAAAAGTACATGTATCACCATTTGTAGTTCATGAGGCTCGGTCTCACTGCCATCCACCAAAGTGTTGTATCAGACTGTGTTAGAAGAAGACAAGTCTGCACATCAGGGAAAACAGGGTGAAGCCAGCGTAGACTACAGCGGTGTTTAAAGACATGCCGGGAGTGCCGTGATTGAGTTGCAGGAGTCCCTCAGCTCCCCGCCTGATTTGCTGCAGTAAAAGCCAAATGATTATTTAGAGTGATAAAACTGCTATTAAACAAAACTGGCCCCGGGCAAGACTTTTATAAGTGTGGCACGGAAGTCTAATAATCTTCGAGCAAATATTGAACTCTTGGTGTCTAGCTAAAGAGAGCTACTGAAAGCATTCAATGTAATCCGTCCGCTCCTTTACTGCAGACGAATGTCTGAGTAGTCCAGAAATCAATGTCCCACTGCCCAGCTTTTCAACTGCAATGTGAGATAATGGCGCACATTAGAAGCACAAACAAGAGTGGCCCACTGAAATTATTACATAAACTAGAAAGAATTCAGGAGCTCTGCTATGGAAGTAAACCACGACAAGAGTGCACTTCTATTCTTGGTTGACCAATTTATTTTGAGGTTCTGCATATATTTTGGCTTCTGTAGTTATGGTAGTTGTGTGTAAAGACAGATATACGGTATATGACTGTCACTGGTCTGAAGTTCAACACCGTCCTCTTAAACACAGGCTGTCTTCTGGACTGCGAAGTCTCCCGTCTGATTTTCATTCTATACACGCCTGCCTCTGGTTCTTCTGAAGAGAGCAGCCACCTCGTCAAGTCCTCTGATGATACAGCACTCCTGTCACCCCTACAAGGGGCTCGATCAAGTCATGGCAGCGCCTTATCTACCTGAGTGAAGGGTTGTGATGATAACCACCTGGACCTCAGGAGATCTTATCCCTGATATCTGAAAAAAATGCAGCTTTAATCCTAAAGTAACATGAACTGTGGCAGATTGGAAATGTACTGACATACAGATATTTATGGCTCATGTTTGACAACACACTGAATTATTGAGGCAAAGGCAAGATGGGGACAACAAAAGAGTGATCAATTGAACAGTCTGATGTTTTTTAAATTGTTAAACACACTCAAACGTAAGTGGCCTTTGCAATATGGGATTGTTCTCTTCTTTAACAAGCATCATCAGCACAATAAAAACTTTCCGAGGACGACAGACATATGACGAGAGCCGTCTGTACAAGCTATCACAGGAACAAAAAGCTCTTCAGTGTGGCAAGGCCTGACATCGAATAACGCTGTCAATAAACCTGCTCTCTTCTATGGTCTAAAACTGAAGCCTTTATAGCTATAGCTATAGCTATATACTGATGACGCCAGAAGAGATGCTCTGTGTGCAAGGCTGACATGCAGCCCTGAGCTCGCCACGAGAAAAAACTCTTGTTTGGAGCAGAGCAAAGAAGGTTTAGCTACAAAAAATAAACTGGAGGGCCAGTTTAGACTCTTGTTTTCTTTGTTTATATAAGTCCTATTGCTATGGCAACAACATAGGAAAGGTGCACTTTTGGTTTGAAGTGTGTCACTCCCTGGATGCACAAACAAAGAGTTTGAATACAGGGCAGTGAAGCAGACATGTGGCAGAGCCTTTAAAGATCATATTTTCCTCAGCCGGAAGGACACCTGAGCTGTTTGTGGGTGTCTCAATAGTTCTCACTTAAGAATTCATTGCTTGAGAGATCTTTGTGATCAGGGGTATTAAACATCTTGATGCAATATTAGACAATTTTGCCAACCTCTCCAGAGCTTTCTGTCTGAAATCTCCCTTTAGAAATGAACTTCTATCAGAATCAAATGACTTGGTTAATGTTGGCAGCAACTTAACCATTGTGTTTGTTTCAAGTGATACTGCCAGAGCCAGGCTGTGGTAACTCTTACTCTGTTCTCATGGTTTATTTTTATTTTCATCCAATAAATAAATCTGTGACATTTAAGGCAGAAACACGGTTATAGTTTCTCCCCCTCCAGCCCCCTGCAGGGAACATACATATGTCATGAAATCTGCCTTTGACAGCAGTTTCTTTCAACCGTGAGGTGAAATTTTCATCTTGTGAATGAATGCATGTTTCCTGTTTATCCCTGAGAATGGATCCCATTCAGTGTTTGGAAACCAAAAACACCAGTGAATGGATGGACAGATTAGTGATGTCATCTGGGCCAAGAAAGGAAGAAAGGGGAGAGGGAGTATTGCAGATGCCATCTATTTCCCCGCAGCTCTGCAGACCTTGGCAGTGGCACCGCTATGACAATATCTCTATTAGGAGTGATGGAAAGTGTGTTGCGTCCACATTATTAAGTGTGCTGCAGGTCTGAGATCAGCATACAGTGGCTGAGAGTAATGCCTACTGACATTCCCTTAATGTACAATCCAGTGCTGCCACTAGCCTCTCCTTCTTCACTCTGCCAAGGTCGTTTGACCTGATTGGTATCAAAACATATTAATAAACCATTCGTTCCAATTACACAGAGGCCGCGTTGGCAGAGAATTTTCTGCAGGAGGCAGCCTCGGAGGAAGCCTTAGTGGGCATAAAGCACAGAGTAGTGCTTGTCATCAACACAATCCACTGCAGGACTTAACCATTACAGCACCAAAAACCTCACAGACACATATGCTGTTGGCTTTTCTCAGTGAAGTTTGCATGTTGTCCCCATGTCAACATCATTTCATCTCCAGTTTCCCACCATTATTCAGACACAGGATTGAGTGCAAACAGTGGGATTTTCTTTCTTAAATATTCAATAATTTTGTAGTCCAGTATCAGGAGCTGGTGTCCCAATGAGCACCTCGTGTGATGCATTTTCTCACAAGTGCAAACACCTATTTTTCACACAAATTGCTAAATATATGTATATTTTTTTCATTGAAACAATAATACTTTGGCTAATTACACGGTGGCATTTCATGTGGCTCACTATTGTTTGCAATTGTGTGCCAGAGGCTTGGCACCTAATGTGGAAGCATGCCAATCATGTTACCTCCACAAGTCCCTGCTTGACATTCAGTGGCCTTTTCCCCAATATTCTCTGAGGAGCTGAAACAATAAATCTCGTGCCGTTGCTGACCCACAACGTGCCACATGAAAAGCAATGACAAGGGGAAGATGCACTAAGATATTCTGCCTGATTTATATGCAAATTGATCATCAACCAGAAATATAATATGCAAATGTGTTCAAGCAGAGACACAAACACTGGTTTTGCACTGTGAACTGAACAGCTGAAAGCACAGGTAAAAGAAAAGCACATGAGGAGAAAATAGAAATAAATCAGTATTGAAGCTTAATGAGGCTGTTTACTGCAAATTCCCATAAGCTTTCATGGATCCTTGAGTATAAGAGGTCCTTTATATGTTTTATTACACATTCATAGAAAATAATTAGTCTTTAAGGCTTTCCTTTGGGGGTCTCAAGTATTCAAGTACCACTGATAAAATTTATGGATTTATTTAAAGTATCTGAATTGTTGCACTGCAGCCGATGTTGTTCACTGACAAGGAACTTTCTCATTGCTATTGATTGTAAGGATGCCTCAGATAAAAGTTTGGGAACAAGAATGTCAGATTTCCCTGAAAATGCAACTTTGAATATCTTAACTTGAGACAAAGTTACCGACAAAAATCTTTTGGTGGGGTAAAAAAGGGACTTTTTTTTAACTGAAAGACAAATGGCATACACTTTTGTACCCAATGTCTGAATGGAAATCTCAAACTTATCCCGCTCTGCAGTACTCTTTTAAGCGTGCACTCGGTGAGGGTTACAGGATGCATGTCACATGGTGTCTGTCTCGGTGGAGGAGAGTCCACAGTGCGGAGGATTAAGATGTGATGTTATCAGAGAGACAGCTTGACAATGCCAGGAACTGGTGTATTGACCGTGTAATCTTCGACAATAGACTTTACCTTGATCTGGCATTGACATGGATTTACAGGTAATTACTGCTTCTCACCCATCTCCAGACAGACCAAAGGGAAAGAGAGAAAGACTTCTAACTCGGTCAGACTAAGGTTTCACAATCGTACCAAAACATGGATGCTCTGTGCACTTCCATCAAGGATTATTATAAGCTGTTCTCCCAGATTGAGCCGAATGGGTCCCACAGCTCATTTCCACAATAAACTACCTGTTTGATGTGTCGATATGGGATCTAAAGGATTGTCTGAGTGCGGTTTCACAGACACATGCATAAAGTATGTTTAAAACTCAAACAGGAAACTATTGTATTACTAAGAAATGTTGTTTCTGTAGTAGTTTTCAAGCATAACAACTTGCTTATCTCAGGAGTCTGCATGTGTTCTGGAGCAGTTTCATTGCGTGCTCTGATCCAGCTGTCGCAGTTAATCAAGTTGACTTCAGACAATGACTGGGATCCCACTCGACACACCTCGAAGTGTGAGAAGTTGACTGCATAGTAAAAGTAAAGCCACACAGGACGATACAACACAAAGAGGCAAATAAAAATTAGCATGCACAAACTGCCGATTATATGAATACCTCCACAAAGAATGGGAAAAAACAAACACATTTAAAATGTCCACGAAATAGATGTTTTAGTCCTGGTAAAAGTTTGTAGTGTTGGCAAAAACAAAGAGGGTGGGTAATGAATTCCCGGCTTTATCAAGGTCTCCAGGAGGGTTATCAGTAAAGTGAATGTGCTAAATCGCGCCAGATTGACCGAGCCAAAGCTCCTTCCTGAGTGCAACAGAGATGCTGAAGAATTACAGCAGCAGAAAGCCAAAGACTTTGGCTGAGCTGAAGCAGGTCCACAAATAAAAATTGTAAAAATAACTTGTAAAATTTCATATAGATGCATAAAGATTGAGGATCCAAAAAACCCCATTAAACTGAAAAATATTCATCAGAAGCCCACAATCCTCTGTCAAGCCTTCCATGTACAACTTACACAGCGAGCAAGCAACTGTTCAGCAACATACTAATAACAGTTTAGCTTAATTCCATCGTGACCCAGCTGTGTCAGTCCTGTCAGACAATCGGCCTGCTTTTTAAAGTGTTCTAGCACTCAAAAGACTTCAACCGTTGAAGAAAGCCTGATTAGACTGAGGTGGATAAGGGCCCCGGTTGCCCAGGGAGTGAACCCGGGATGAAATGCAGCTCAAGGCAGCACAACACACAAGATGAAGTAGCTGTAATGAACCTTCGCTGCATCTCCCACTGCCCCAATCCTGGGTCTGTCCAATACCTCATCACAGGCTGATCACTCCACTTCTGCAGCTAATAGCTCCATCGGGCCTCCTCTAGCCCCGCTCCCTCGCTCTGTACTCGAGCGTCACCTCCTTCCCAACCTCCCATGATGGACATGTAATAAGCTGCCGTGATGGTGGGAGAGGTGGAGCGGTCCTTGGCTTGATTTGATTCATTGATTATCCTGCCCCCAGGTTGACCAAAAGCTTATTGTTCCGGGTGTGGGTGATGGTGGCACTGATGAAGTTCCAGGTGAAACGGCTGGTGTTGTGATCAATTTCAACATTAACATGTTTACTTGTTGTGGACAAAGCTGCTGGAGCATAGAGACTTAAACACATCTATTCATCACACTTTTTGATGAAGTAATCCCCGACTGGATTCGGTGTGTAAACTCAAATGACTACTTAATGAAGGCTACAGGGGACGTGTGGGCCATTATCATGTTGAGTAGACAAGAAAGCAGAACCCTGTTTCATTGTTATTCTGTCACTAGTTTACTTGTTTGTTTGTATGTTTGTTGTGAAGGCACCGCCATTTGCCAGAAGTGTGCTCTATGCACCTTGAAAAGTCAGTTGTAGTGACACAGTTGTACAATATTTTCCAAAATAGATAAATTCTTTTACTAATATGATATTAATAATAAGAATAAAGAAGAATTAGTATAACAATAGATAGCAGTGCAAAGTCCCTTTAAAGCCTGGCTGGAAGCAGTAACTGCTGCACTTGGCTGCTCTCATTGCTGCTCCCATCTAAACAACCTTCTGAACAAGTTCTTTGCAGCATGTGTACGGATGTTGAATCCCTTACGAACCCCAGCCACAGAAGTAATTTATTTCCTGTCTTAAGTGATTAAAAACAAAACCACAGAGGCACATTCCGTCTCATTGTCTGTGTTCAGAACTGAGGTCAAATGTTGGTATTTGAGAGTAAAGCTTGAGAAGCATTAGAGTTATGATTTTTCAGACATATTCTGATGCAAAACAGCATGTGCAACATTAAAGTCTAAAATGTCAAGGTTGTCATAATGTCATGCTGCACAAGCATATCTCTCAGCCAAATGCCAAACTGAGGCCGTGCATACAGATTGGAAGAATTACCAGCCAAATTTGCTTTTAGCTTGTTCATGAGCTGACAATGAGCAGGCACAGCTTCAGTAAAAGACAACAAATGAGGAAGAAATCTGGAAAGTACTGTGTGTGAATGCGCAGTGTGTGCATTATAGCTGCTGTGTGTTTTTACAAGAAATTGTTCAACATGGCGAGTGGCATGTAAAGGGGAGTTGTGGATGCCCAATGAGACAGTGGCAGCTAACAGGACGGTTGTAGTACAGAAATGATTTGCTGATCCTGACGATTTATCCCTCAGGCGGTTATTCTACACTGTGTTTGTAGTCCTTGATATTAAAGTTGGCAGAGATCACCTCAAACTCCCGGCACCTCCTGCTGCTAGAACTGTGTTTGCTTTGAGGTGAAGATGAAATGACAGGAAGGATTTAATATGTGCACTATCCTCAATGGAAATTTACCTGAAAATGGAGTCATATTATCAATGTCTGATCTATACAGTTTCGTTGGTTGTGTTTTCTTTTGTGACGATACTGTGAGATATTCTCTCTAATCCTTGATAAGATTAAAAAAGAAATTGAGAAAACTTAGCTTTTTTGGGCTTTTTCCTTTTGTTTGTTTTTATGTAATTGTGATACATAGCGACTTCAGAGAATCCAATCGATTGTTTGAAACTGTCTTTTATTCATTAACCACTTACATGAGTGTTAGAGGAAAACAAAAAGAATGAAATGTGGTTTTTCTCACTGCTTGCTTAAAACTCGAGGACACGGTTAGTTTCACAGCATCTGTCCTTGTATGAACTGTAATGCCAGATAAGACACTCTTCTGTGTATCTATAAACACCGAGCATTTGCTGTTATCACTTCCAAGGGCGTCTATTCCGAGGAAAGGTTTTGGCCACAGCGGAGTCACATTAGAACCAATCACATCCTCAGTTTATCCACGAGGGACTCGGCGCTTCATCGCTGATTCGGGAAATTACACTGTTTGATGGTGACGGAGCGGTCTGATGACGACGGTGTGAAGCCGGAGCTTTTTCAATTCTGGAATTAAAGGCAGATGCATATGGGCCGGAAACCCTCAGCTGTTTGAAGTTCTCTTTAAAAAGCAGGACATGAAAAGCTGAACCATTTGCATAATCTGATTCCTTCAGTGTGAGCAACAGGTTGAAAACTGTTCGACTCTCAGAGGGGAGCGAGAGCCGTGTGCCCACCTAATACAAATTTACTTTTGATGACTGAGCTGCAGCCTAATGCGATGAAGCCGGGACATGGATTGATTGTGATTAGGTGAACATAATGATGCCAGACGACAGCGAGTGATTCAAGCAGCTAGTGCTGGACTTATTTAAAAAGCAGCTTCATATCAAAACATTTCAATTTGATGCACTTTTACTGAATAGTAATCAGGACAATATGATAAATAAGGTACACTGGGCAGCCATGTGATAATGTCACAGAAAAGGAGTTGATGATGGGTGGGGTTTTTTTTTCATGAATTTAGGTTTTTTTCAAAAAGGAACGAAAGAACAGAATAAGGCGAAGACAAAACCACTGGGCAGTTTTGTGTTATTGTATCAAGAACTGAAGCAAAAAGAAGTTTCTTACTTTGTAATTCAAAGACGACGACTGAAACCAAAGCAAAACCACTGGATGCTTTGCCTTTTCTCTTCCTCCTCCCAATTCCAGTCATCACCTTATCTCATGAGAGCAACATTCATTGTGTACATGGGGGCCAGATACCAATCAATACAATATATACATGTATATATATATATATTTTTCTACCCCTGACAAGTATAATCGACTTCCAGACAGACCTATTCTTGTTTCTGACGAATATTTGTACACAAAGTAATTACAGCATCATCAGTAAACAGCCGGTCCACACAGAGGAGGAAGTGAGACAGGCACAGTTCTGGTTTTTACATTCGCGTATGTCCTTGACCCCATTCCTCTCTGGTGTCCTGCGCTTCCCCAATTTGATACAGTGTTAGAATTAATAGTCAAAAGAAACCTTTAAAAAAACTTCCAATTTATTTTCCATTTCTTTTAAAACACGTTGGTAAAATCGGCTTTCGACACCGCACACAAACAAGCGCTCATTTACCACAACATCAGGTGTGACACTGAAGAGAATAACAATCACATAATGTGCAAATCATCAGCGTTTGTGATCCGTACAGGCAATAGCGTTGCTAGAGTGGATGTGTAGTAAGAGTGACCTCTTACCCTGAGCTTCGACTAAATGGATGCCTCCATCAATTCAGTTTACTAATTATTCCCCTTCCAGTCTGCCCAGCTGTTTAACTGACATGTGGATGAAGTACACCCAGTAGAAAGGCTTTAATGAGCCACTGGAAGTCATGGCTACTCTCCATCAGCAGAGGCAGCCCAGTTTTTCTCACCCACATCCACACTGTTAAAGCCCACCTTGGTCAGGTCAGCCCTCCGAAAGAAAACCAAGAAAAGTAAAGCTGCGTTTGGAAGTCCACATACTTCCTGAAGGGCTTTGATGACACATGGGGGAGGATATTGTGAAGACTGAAAGTCTGCTGTATTCACTCAGGTACTTGCTGCCTAACCCTTGTCTGGGATCAGTAACCACATTTATCACTTCACGCATTCCTTCATGGCAAAAAGGAACTGCTTCCTGCATCTCTCCTGTTGTGTTTTTACATTGAAATGTGTAAGCAACAGAGATGTTAAAGTAGCCATATCATGTTGATGTTTTCAGAGCATACAGTCTGCTTGTTGGAGGTGTGTTACGTTTTTCCAATATTTCACATGGCATTGACAGCAGTTGTGGATGCTTTGATTATTTTTGATCATTTAGTGTACAGTAAGGCCACTTTGTATTGATTTTAGAGGTTAACATTGACTCTTCTGTTCAGTGCTTTTTTTTTTTTATCATGACTGATGTTTAAAGTAACTGTATCTCTCTGTGCAGCGGGGAGTCATGACAACCAGTCCAATCAATCAAATGACTGAAAGAAAACAGACGGAGAATATTTGACTCGTGTAGATCGAAAGTCCCTGGAGCTTTTTAAGTTGTTCCTGTTAATGATTCTTCAGTATGTGGCAACACAGGTTGAAGAAAACTAATTTTATGCCTTCAGATCGAGTCACACCCTCGCCAAAGTGAGAGGATCATTTGAAATATATTGGATTTTACATCTGGATTAGTCCTTAAGCACCTCTATAGGGGTGGCCATGGTGACAGGCGAGTATGAATTGTCTAAGAGTCTCTCATTGATGCGATCCGCATCTGTGGTCCCTATGCATGCAGTGCCATAAGAAAACCTCAATTCACTGCAATATCAGTCAGATGCATGGCACCTATTTATAAGGTTTTCATCTCACACCTCTGTGTTGGATGTATGAAAGGAAGGATTAAATGCATATATTTCACAAATCACAGATTCTCTTCTATATTTATCCTGACCGGTTCGATCGTATAAACAGCGGAAGGCTCAAACGTATTTACATTAAGTGTAAAATTACAAAAAGAGGGCAGGAAAATTGCAGAGGAGTAAAGCCAGGTACGGAAGTGTGGCGTGAACACTGTTTGGTATTCATAAGTATGCCGAGTCAAGAGGCAGAGAGCTAAATTGAACTTCATTGAAGGTACTGCACATAAGCAAAAGGTCTCAGCCGCAGAGATGGAATTAACAATCACCAGCACAGGCAGCTGTGAAAAATGACAAGTTCTTTCGGGAAGGAACAGTGGGGAGCTTTGAATTGTGACTTAGAATACATCATTAAAACCATTACTGAATATAGAGATCTCAAGTAATAAATTCCTAATAAGCATCCCTTCAACACCTGCTTTGTTCGAGTTATCCATGGCTCCTTGCTTCATGCAAGTTAAGCTTGTAATTGACAAAGGGTGGGGAGCAAGATACACCTCAGACAGCTCATGAATCCATGACAGGGCTAACAAAGAGAGACAGAAACAATCACACACAAAGACACAAACTCGCATCTATAAGCAATTTCAGAGTCGCCCTTCACTCCAGTGAGCCCGAGTACCCGGAGAATCCCTGAGCGAGCACGTAAACTCTAGCCAAAAACAGTGTGTGTGCAGCTCTCTGAGAGGTGAAATGACGTTGAAATGGTTGTTTTTGACCGACCACTGCTGTGGTCAGAAAGGCCTTTTATGAACAATGCATGTCTGCATCCATATCCCCAATCACACGTTGCCTTCCAACTGTGACCCATCAACATATCCTTTGTGAAAGACACCATCGATTACACCTTCAGAAGAACACTCGGCTCCCCTGTCAACATGCAAAGGTGTGCAACGCTGAAACAAGAACCAATTTTTCGATCACCGACTCGTCGCGTGCAAGACAAAAATTATTCCACACTGAACACGCGCCAAAAACGATGATTGTGTGTGGTGGTCATGCATGGAAATTGGCTTCTCGGTGAGCGCATCCTGTGAACATGACAATAAGCAGGGCATTGGATGACTAATACATGAAAAAAGAGATGGCTTCAAATGAAAGGAAAATGCAACAGCACAACGCAGCTACAAAGACAGTTTTATGCAATGATTAATTTGCATTTGCTTTTATTACACCATGCGATCCCCTCATATTAACAGAATCAAAGAGCAACTGGAGCTTGAGATTTAATTAAGATTTAGCATTCACCTTCTGCTGAGGTACCTTTGCTGTTTAATTTGAATTAGAGCACTGACCTGGCTGAGTGTTGGGTTTTAAGTGCTACAGTGTGCTGATATCCTTGTTCTGACCTCCGCACAACACTCGATTAATGCCTTCCACATATGGAAATAACAACATTTGAACCCAATTATGACTGAATAGTTCCCTGTAATGTTCCCGTTAATGTAGGATAAGCTGGTATGTTGTGTTTTTGCTGAGGTAATAATTGTTCTTTTGCACAGTTAATCTCTTTGTTTGATTATTGAAGCCTTAATTTGAAGTTATTATCCTCATCATCACCAACAATTCTCAGATCCAGCAATATTCTGTGCCAAAAATTCAATGACAACAAAAAACGAAAGTCATGAAATCTCAGAATATGTTTATACTATCAATATTTTTATTTGCAGAACTTTTCATTTATGTATTTTCAGTTGGAAATAATTAACTTTTGTGAAACTTTTAGGCAGGATTGACGTATATTTTGTTTTGTGTGAATGTCTGCTGGAGCTTTACTTCACAAGCTGTTCTTACACTCAAAATGGAAGTTGTGGACACACAGTAAACGCGATTAGGGGTATTCATTGTCAGCTGCGGGTGACATTTGAATTTGGAATGCTAATGGACAATTTCCAGAGTAGGAAAATGATGTGGAACTCTTTGGGAACACCTCCCAATCCCGCTGACATTATTGTACACCACTTCCCGGATTTGGATTGAATCTGAAGCTCAGGCCCGACGTTCTAACTCATCTGCTCCTGTCACTGCCTAAAGTTGGTTCATCAGAACTGTGACAGGTTGATTTCTGTCGCTGAAAGCCTGAGATTACATTATAGGCACATCTGCTGCCTGTGACGGCCAGGCAGCCAGTCACTGCTGTGGTCTAATTCTCAGCATCCCATTCATCACACCTCTTTCACACAACAATAAATTCAGAGAAGTTAAATTAGTGGGTTTTCTCTTTCACTTACTGACTTAAAAGCTAAAACTGCTGGAAGCTAATTGCAATATTGGCCAGATTCTCCCTCACTCATTGTTGGCAAGATTCAGTGTCAATCAAAGTCACACTCAGCTAAAGTCAAACTGTTGGATCAAATGTGTTTGATGGAGAACTTCTGAGTTTTTTGGCTGGGATGCAACAGCAGAGTAGGAACTATAGGAGGTAATAGATTACTGAGTTGTTCAGCCTTGTTTTTTTTTTACTTTTTGCTGCTTCTTTAGAAGGAAAAGTCGGGTGCAACTTTTTGGTGTTAAGGTCCAGAAACGGGTTTCTAGAACAAACAGGCGCAAGTTATCAAAGTTTTACACACTCTTGAAAACAGTGAGAGGTTGAATGTGATTCCTATTTTTTTTTTAATAAGATGTCTCTTATTAAAAGATTCATCAGTTGTGGCTGGGAACAGGTGAACCCATTTTTGGGGTTGACAGATGCCCTTTGGTTAAGTGACTCTCCCCGCTGACCCGCCCCGGCGCAACATCTATCAGGCGGCTGCGGGAAAAAAAACGTCGATAAAATGAGCGCCGCCTACAAATGAACACATTTACCACTTCACTTGTCTGCCTCACCTATGCAGGGCAGTGCTCTGGGGAGTATGGAGAGGGACAGTCTTTGAAGCCTTCTCTGATTGAAATAATGGAAGCCTTTGGGCCTGAAGGAGGTGGTGGAGAAAGTGATTGCTTCACTTCCTGAGTTCTTCTGTTTGCCCCATGCAGCGGCCATTGCTTCAAAGCCAGGGATCAGCAGCGCCCCTGTGAGCTGCTCAGCGTGAGGTGACTGACAGACCTTCACAGTACAAACTTCTGATGAATTCAATAATGGGGGATTAGACTTTAACAGTGTTTTTGGCCACGATGTAACTCTGCTGGCTGTCGGTCGAGACTCACTCTCACAAAAACTTTTAGGGATCTTACGGGCAGTCGATGAGCTGTGACAAAACCAAACGAAAACTGGCAAAAGGCAAACTTTGACTAAATGTATTTGGTCAAAGCAGAAGAGGATTGAAGGAGGGATTGTGTCTGTGCAGCCATTTGTATGAACTACAGAGATTGAAAATATAAGTAAGCTGGATGTACACAAAGCTGAGACTCTGGTAGCCTTGACACACAAAAGTGATAGTGTAGAAAGTGTGGCACAAAGGCTTGGTTGCAGAGTAAATAACAAACAGAAAAACAAATGCGGTAAAAGCATAAATGGAGCAGACCAGCGATGATGATGATTCCTTTCTAAACTCAACTTTCTACACGTCATTCGGCTCATTTGGCACCATAATAATCTTTCACACCGCACCGCTAAATCTTCATAATGCCACATGCTCTGGGCAAAGGTGCAGCCGCAGTTCCTCTTTGGAGAATAAGCTACAGGAACATAATGCTTCATTTCCGGATAAAAAGACCTCTGGGTAAATTTAAAAGGCTCGGCGCAAACGTCCGGTCCAACCTTCAGTGCTAATTCCACCCAGAGCTCCTATCTCTGTGTCATGTTCATTTATTATCGCCGCGCTTACTGGAGAGGTCACAGCACAGAGGTCACAGTCACGGATCTGCCACCGCTGATGTCCGGCTGCGAGCAGGGGGCTCCTCTTTTTCTGCGGCGACCCCTTGATGCCCCGCCGGTGTCTGTGCCAGGTCGCCCGGCCAATTAGAAGGCTCATGGATATGTAAATGAGGCAGCATGCATTAAAACAACAAGACTTCCATTATACAGTCCTTGCAAAACAAGAAATTTTCACAAAAAAAGAGAAATCATCTCAGTTGCTGTGCTCCGCCATGCCCTAATTATGCACTTTTTAATTGGTTTTTAGTTTGCCATAGCTTCAAAAGTTGTCAAATTCATTTGGGTTTATGACACATATTTCATCTGCAGTCTGTTAATTCATTAGTTTGTTGGCATGTGTTTACATACAGTACTTCAGATAAGTGCTCACATTTCACTAGGGGCATAAAAGCAACTGGGTCAAAACAGACTCCAATTAAAAAGAAGGACTTGTCATTTTGTGTTAAGTAAGCACTGTCAAAGACGCTCTTTTTCGTACTTCTTCATGGCAGATTATTTACTTGAGTAAAGTGCTTTAACCTCACAAGGAATCAAAAGAAGTTCAATGAGGCGACTTCAGAGCAAGGCGATACTTGGTCCTGTTGGATAATTTGCTACCCAAGTTCCAACACAGGTGACCAAGAGGGATGTTCTTTCAGCAGCTTCCTCAAACATCCTTTTATCATTTCATTCATCTCACCAGAATACACTCAAATAGAAAGTCTTCAGGTACAGTAACAGCTTGAATGTCTGTTTGATGCAAAATGTGTCTGACAGTTCTTCAAGATGTATTGTTTTGACATAAGTTGTTGTTGCTTAGTTGTAGGACAATGACACTCATTGTCAGACATAAATGAAAGCAATTGTAGCCTCTTCAAAAAAACATTTTGTGGTGTTTAATGTAGAGATAACATGTGTTGTCCTACCTTTGTACATCAGCATAAGAATGAGACAAAAAGCTGATAATGGATCAGACCAAACATCATTTGAGTTCTGTGATCAGAGTTGCTCTCACACTGAAAATAAACAGTAGTGAATGTTAGTTGGCTAATTTGCAGACAGGCACAACTGTGATTCTCCCCAGGGGGACCCGACACTGTTGACAATGCACTTGTGTGCATCGGAGTGCCCGGGGGAGTTGGGTTTTGAAGTGTTGAGCCTACTGAGGCATAGGTGTCACATTGCTATCTTGAGGCGAGGGGAAGTGATTGCCTTATTGACCAACTAAAACCCCCACTTCAGTCAATGGTGCCGTGTTTTCCTTCCAATTTACGAGTGTTTTTATTACCACTTACTGCAGCGTCCACAGTCAGAGGATTTAACATCAGTATTACAACAAAACATGTGTATAGACTGATATAATTAACTTCTCATGTCAGGTTTTTTTTCCCTGTAATTATCAGAGCTTGACAGTGTTGTAGTTGGTATTTGTAATAGTTGTATTAGAGGGGCATCCCAGTGGGCACGAGCTCACAGCTTCAGCACTTGGGGAGTGTTGTAATTACTGAGAAAATGCCACATGAGTAGGCACTTAATTACTTATTAATTGTGCTTGAAGAAGCATTCTGATAAAGTCTTAAGGTCACTATAGGATCCACAGCAGGCAGCCCATATGTATGATATCCTGAGCAAGGAAATCCAAATGGTGACACAAGAGTTTTTCAGAAGCCTGACAACAAAAAATTGATGAGAATTAAATATGTTTCTCTGACTTTTTGTTTTTCAACTCCAACTTTAAGACATGCATGCTTGGCAAACAATGATTGTGAAATGAGAAACGGGTAATGTGAACAAATTATATTCACCCCTTTAGAATATAAAAAATCCAATTTCGGCAAACTGGGGAGAAACAGCTGACAGCTGCACATAGATTCTATCAATATTCACCAAATTTGTGTCAAGTGCACAGTCGTAAACCCCCGACTGCTCGGAGGGAGCAGCTCTGAGACCAGCCGTGCAAGTCTGCTAGTGCCCAGCCGCTCTAATATGTGAATCTGTTTGGGCGAGAGGCGAGCTTCAAAAAGCACATTTGGACTTTGCTGGAGCGCCCAGTGTGAATGAAACACTTGTTTTTTTTTTTGTTGTTGTTGCAGTATCACGGGAGGACTGACAAGTAAGCCTCGACGTGGAGCTTCGACATGAGCAGAAACCACCACACCAGGATCACACCGCACACAGTTTGGAGAACACGGTGAGATTTATGAAATCCAGCAGTGAGGCAGTGTTATACAGTAGAGTCAATCATTTTCTGACCCACTTTAGAAAAAAGCTGCTTTGGATTCCTAACTATACAACTAAACTGGTCTTTACACACATCAGCCCTGCAAACAAGGTGGTTTGACTTTTTGACACCAGTCATGTAATCCTACCAGAGTCTTGAGTAAAAGTTAAGCAAGACAAGAGGTGTGTTTGTTTTTTACACATTGTGATCAATGAATATCCACATCCAGTTTTGTTCTCTGGTAATAGATACTCACAAGTATTGATGAGGGTTTTAAACCACTGTGATTCGGCTCTCCGACGCAGGCTTCTGGATCTTGTTACATCGGATAATGCTAATGTTATGCTAACTCCTGAGTCCACTTAGCGCTTTTAAGTTCATTAGCCTGAGGACTATTTCCCAATTGCAGTGTTAATGTTCAATCAAGGCATCAAAGCTCACGATTGTTTGTGTGCTATCGGCTCACTCGCGTTGTTTGTCCAACCTGTGACATAGATTGCATCCAATGGAGACCGCATTTCAAAAAGTGTTCACACTCTTGTCCTGAAACCATCAAAATGCATCGCGCAGGATAAAACCCTTCAGTATTCAGGGTTAAATTACTGAGTCGGCCTCAGGCAAGAGAATGTTGGTAAAAACACCAGTCTGTGATACTTAGAGTCGGAATTGTTTAAATTCTAACATCGTGTGACACTGACCTTTGAAGCGTGGTTAAAAGCATGCAGGTGTTCTCCTCTTTTTCTGCTTTCCTATTCATGCATCAGTATACTTATGTTCCCAGTGTGCTTCAACAGAGAAAGTCAGCATCCTTCAATTACTTCTTTGGCCAAACTTTGTTCAAGCAACATTTTGTGCCATGTTTGTGATTGGGATTTAACATTTCAACAGTTACGCCTTGAAAAGTCTTCCGTCCATCGAAAAATAAACCCACAGAGTAAAGTTGGTGAAGAGATAAAAAGGAGCTAGAGGGGTCGAACCTTTCCTTCTTTTACACTTGTAGACATCTGGCAGATCATGAGAGAAACAGTCCCGAACGTCACACTGAAAGTTAAAACAAAGTACATGAGTTTTGCCATGAGGTACGCAGGGCAGACGATTCTTTGAAGCTTTTCGGGACATCTGACACTTTGCTCGAAGCACAGAGTGTGTGGCCCTTTATAGCTCATCAGGTTTGCGATAAAGCTCTATAAAGACAGTCTGAGTGGGCCGAACATTTCTGCATTGTTTGTCTTAACAGACCCCAGTGTAGAGTTTTATTTTATGAGTAAAAGAAGAGTATTAAACTCAAACTGTGAGCCAAACCCATAAACCAAGCCAACTTTGTAATATATTGTATGCGAGTGTTAATTTTCTCTCATCATAAAGTTGTACTTGCAATAAGCCAGACAAATGATATGATATCAGGTGGTACCATTAATGAAACTATCGCTATATTTTCCCACAGATAGCATCATCACATATAACTGTGTGCTTTTACAAGGATCCGTGTCATCACAGATGGCCGCTTTAACAAGGCAAAAACAAATACAGGAGACGAGAGCGGCAGTAAATGGGACACGGACAGTAAAAACTGCTCAGGCTTGATGCTGTCTGTGTTGGTGAACCAAGCTTTTTCACGCTCAATTTAAAGTTTGAAGAAGTAACACTCAATTGTGTGTTCTCTGTTTGGCTCAGCGCACTCTGGTTTTGTGTGACAAACTATGATTATGGAGAGGTACTGAGGTGTGTCAGATACAAGGTGAAGTGAGTGTTAAGCATGCTGTTCGCTGCAACAATTTCACCCGGACCAGTGGAATGAGATGCGAGGGCATTTCTGAAAAAAAAGGGAAAAATCTGCTGCATGTTTGTGGGGGAAAATTGAAGCTCACACAGGAGCTGTGAAGGGCTACGGAACAGAAAATACAACTCAGCAAATGTTTTTTGACTTCATGCTTCAGTCGGTACCGGCGCCTGTTTATTCCTGTCACGGTTCTGGCTTGGCACTCTCACCCCAGAACAAGAACCTGGTCTGACTCTTGGCGCTCGGCCTTTTCGTGTCAAGTTCCGTGTTGTCGTCGTGCATGTGCTTGTCCTTTGGTCATGTGATGGACTGTTGACCTGTCTAATAGGGCTTTTTCGAAAACCACTTGGCTTTCAATACCTCCCTACCTGCCCTGCAGCATCTGCAAACAGGAGGACTCCTCATTCGCTCCAGCTGTCCCCTTTAACTGCATCACTAGTGAAAATTACATTACTTTTTCCCTCTTTTCTTTTTTTTTTCCCCCAGAGAATTCATTTAGATGACATTGTTGTCAAGAAGCCCAAAGGACAAACTAAGACAAGTTGGCTAAATCAATGGATGCAAAACGATACTTTAAAATTAGATATGACATGCATAAATGAGTCATAATGCAGAGGTCGCAGTGATGGCTGGATGTAATGTATGCATTTCTAAGAATCTCATTACTTAAGCAGGGCGGATTGACGTGCCTTTTGTGACGCTGATCTTAATCGACATAAATAAGATTTAAATGCCATCCGGATAACCGAAGTCCCTCGTAGCACTAATTTGTATTCAAAAAAATCCAACCGCCTCAGCATCTCAATGTGCTGATGCCCCTCACCAAGGGGCCTGTTTGGTAGGAGATCAAACTCATGGAGGCGAGGGGGGAAGGGAATAAACTGTAAACAGAAGTGGCCCGCCTGCAGATATTTTAAAGGATTATGAGCAACATGGTGCAATTAGATTTGACAAGTTCATGTCACAAAATCAAAAGTTCAAAAATTGCTTTGAACCTCCACGTCATCTATGTTTGTGTTACTCTAACAAGCAAACTCTTCTGGCTATAACGAGTCTCTGAGAGGCATAGATATACAGGATGTGGTTTTAGACAAGTATCCGGTTATGACTAAATCTATTGCCGCTGAAATCAGCTCCCAGGTTCAGTCCAGGACGCTAACAGTCCTCTAAACAACGTTTACAAGTAAAATGAACTCAGAAATTGACTGTCTCACACTTGCTCAAAATGTGACATCCGAATCCTGGCGCTGAGAGTTGTACATGTGCTGTTATTTTGTGGGCAGAATCCCATTGCACTGCAATGGACAGACTATGATTAACAGAAGCGACTGAACCTAAACTCTCCCACAAAGACACAATAAAAGCAGTTTGGTTTTCATTCTCTGCCTCCTACTTCACTCCTTCTTGTGTTCCTGTGTCTATAACCTGGTTGAAAAAAGCTAATTAACTCAAGGATCTGTGTGTGTGTGTGTGTGTGTGTGTGTGTGTGTGTGTGTGTGTGTGTGTGTGTGTGTGTGTGTGTGTGTG
>JAUESE010000057.1:9677260-9689092 GCA_032274725.1 Malacoctenus triangulatus | reverse complement strand
ACAGTTAGTGCTTTCACTGAATCTTTTGTGCTGTGACACTTAGGTTGTAAATCGAGAGAGAGAGAGAGAGAGAGAGATGAGTTAAAATCAACACCCCACTGAACTCTGTCTGAATGCCATTTTTTCAGGACGTCTCTGGGCAAATGTGGCAGGCGACTGGTGGGTTGCGTTTGAAAGACGCTGCCAAGAAACAAAGGAACAACAGTAGAAGCAGTGAGGTCTGCCAACGGCTGGGATGCATCAAATGTTTAATGAAAGCTTAAGTCCCAATCAGCAAGGCTTCGCCGGTGCCAGCGAAATTAGTTTCCCTCTATTAGCAGACTTGCAGTCGGAATCTTATTGACGTCAAAAACGCTCTTTTATTGCTCATCTGTGAAATAAACAAAATCATGCAATCAATTGTGAAAAGCTCTTTAATTTTCTCATTTCATCCAAAGTGAAGGGAGATAAATAGTTGGAATTAGACCTTGATTTACATCAAGCCAGAATTAGCAAGAAAGTTACATTACTCCACTGCATGAGCGATACTGACATCCAGAAGGAGAGAAGAAGAGCAGAGTTGAACAGACACGACACAAGTGATCATTTAACGGCTCTTTATTCCTGCCTTTCTTTAGTCGACAGACTCCACAACAAAGGTGCTTTTTCTTGTTAAGTTTGAAGTTGAGGAAAAGTTTTCATACAAGTACTTTTTTCTTTCTTTCCGGTGGAAACGTGTCGAGGGGGTTCGAAATTCCTGATAAATGGAAAAAGTTCCTGCGGTGAAAAAAGGCGATATTGATGTTGACTCGGGGACAGCAAAGTTGATTCATTTGCATTTGCTTCTGAAAAAAAAATATTGCAGTGGTACTACTGAGCAGCGTTTTAATATCCTTTGTTTATGTTCTCTCCTGGTAGGGAAGCGGTTACTGAGCGTGAGCAGGAGTGTGTGCACAGTGGATGTCAGCAGCCAGACTCCTCAAACAAGCAGGTGGTCCTAATAAAAGGCTTGGTGAGCATATGGTTCACTCAGCTGTCTCCAAACTAAAGATTTGTTCGGAATCAAACCTCCGCAGCAGACAAACTTGGGTAGTTCAGCTCAGGACATTTATACACACTCTAACTGCTGCTTATTAAAAGCAAAGAAATCACCTCAATCGAGAGGAGCGAGTGTGTGTTGCGCAGGTTCCTGCAGTCCGAGTCATCTGTCAGCGAACCTATCCAGCTTTGATTTTTGCAACCCCTGCACTCCGGTCCTGTAGACAGTTAATGGGAGCAGCAACAGCTCATTTATCTTGTGACATACATGTGTTGGAGTCGGCCGCAGCTGCGTGGGGGAGAGACTGGGAGGAACACGGGCCGAGGAGGGGGCCGAGGAGGGGGCCGCATCAGTCTCCATTTGTTCAGCTGCTCACTCACTTGATGAAGTGACTCAGATAAGATACAGTCAGACACACACGCATACAAACACACACCCATGATACATTAAACTGTCGCCATACAATCAAGTTGGAATAGTTTTTCCAGAGATGCTCCTGATACCTATTTATATTAGCATGCTAACATTATAAACCTGTTCACTAAACTGACTTTTGTTAATCTATGTATTGATTTGTTTCCCACCTTCACATTTATTTAAAAAAATTAAAAATTTCCACATAAGAATCACTTCGTCAACATTCATAGATTCAGGCAGAAATGATCATATTTTCCTGTCATTACATATTAGGTTATTATTTTATCCTTGGACCTTTAACAAACAGGCTTTTTACCTGTAGGGCTCAAAACTAATCGGTTTATGAACTTTTCCAGAAGCAGAATAGAATAATAGTCAATTATTACTGAATGCAGTTTAAACTTTTAGCAAGTTGAGTTGAATAATCAGGTAAAAAAATAAACTATTTTGCAAGTTGTTGAGAGGAAAGTTTTGTTTTTTTTTAAACTAAACTGAACAAAATCAATAGGTAAATTTTGCTTCTGTGTTTCACGGTCGTACAGTACTTATGAGGCATTGTTGTATTACCATCCAGTGGTAGATGGACATATTTCCGAGTTGGCCAAAGCACATTTGTTTTCCTTTCTTTCTTGTTCCTCCGTCTCACAGAAAGCATGGAATCAAATTTTGGGCGCATGGAGAAAAGTGAATGATAGAATGACAGGGGCGGTGCGCCTGCAGAGGACATTCCTGTGATAACCTGTCTCTGTGGCGGGGTCAGACTCTGACACGTCTGAGAGAGCAAAACTGGTGTTTGATTGATGACGCCGCATCACTCAGAGCTGCTGTCGGAGTGTTGGAGCGGCTCCGGGAGCGAGGACCGCAGCCCCCTGACTTATGGCCACCATCTCCTGCTTTAATGGATATTGTGTTAGTGGTCTATTTGCTTAGGAAGGCCTGTGCTGGGTTGTGTAGTTAATATGGTGGAAGTGTGTGTGTGTGAGAGGGAGAAAGAGAGAGGGAGAAAGAGAGTGAGAGAGCGAGAGCCGAAGGCACTGACCTGGAGACTGAAGTACAACCTTGCCAACATAAACTGGCTCACTTCTTGGAATCTTTCAATTTGCCTCAATAAATCAGAGTGGCCAGCAAAGGCCAACCACTCTGCTGAAACACCAGACAAGTGCATGTGCGTGTGTGTGTGTCATTGTGTATACCGTCATGTCTGCATCACGCAGCTTGATACAAAACTCTGTGAGTGTGTTTGTGTGAGTATGTTTGTGTGGGACAGCAGGAGGCTGTAGCGTCGTGTTTTGATTTAGTGCTCTGCGGTCTCCTGCCAGAGAGCCACAGTAAAGTTTTACCAGCATGTTTTGACTCCCGTTCAGATTTACTTCAATCTTAAAGTGCATCGCGCAGCACGACTCTCTCGTGCACAAGGATGCACGGACAGTCAAGTACTTGCTGGGTTGTTTGTTGTGAGGCGATACGAGTTCTCAGCTTGGCAAGCGCTGTGTTATCATTCCTGATAGGACCGACGGTCATGAATCACGGTGATTTAAATGAGCCCTGTCAAAAATTCCCTAAATAACACATGCAAATACTGACCTTAATCAGCCTGCCTTTGTAATAAGAATATAATAAATCATGCAGAATATCACTGCATCAGTGAGTCGTCTTATCAGAGCCAAGCAGAAGTGTTATTGAAGCTGGTGGCACATTCAAGAAAATCTGTTTTGTTTCTGGTTTTTCTTTTTTTTTTTTTTTTAACCTTTATTTCAAACCTGCCTGGATGTAGACTGAGCTGAGCCAGCAGTGAGTGGAGGCCACCTGCCTGTGTCAGGTCTCAGAGGAACAGGATCATTAGCAGCATGGCGGAGTCTGGAATCAGCAAACTTTTCGACACTATTTTGTCAAGTCTCTCCAATTTGCCATTTACACTTTGAGGCTTCTTAGTAGAACTTGAAGTCGCCGGCTGTAGGCTGGGGTTGTGTGTTTTGGCTGGAGGCAGTCAGGAGGTTGGCCTGTGGCCTGGGAGCTACAAATTTCACATTACATGCTGCTGTCGGTGGTGTCCAGGTTCAGTGAGAGTCTGAGGAGTACAGAGGAAATACAACCAAGCTGCCTTTGAACACTGCAGGGCAGAGTTACTGGTAATGACCCTCGTGAGGGCGTGGTGTGTGTGTTCTGCACACCAACACAATGATGTAGGTGTCAATTTAAGAGTGACACACTCCCATTAAACAAGTTATGATAATGACATACAGGAACACGCTGAACATGCAGTAAATAGCTCAAACAAACAGCAGGATAGCCGTTTAGATACCTCATAATTAGGGGCAAAGGTTCATTTGGGCCTGCAGGGTGACCTTCGTTGCAAAAAGTAACAACAGATAATTCAGCATGTTTTTGTTTACCGTAATGGTCAAGTTGGCTATGTCGGTCGGGTCAAATGAAAAACTCGCGGTGAGGACAAAATGCTGCAGTGTCCCAACCGGCCGTCTGCTCAGGAACTGAGGGTAAACGCAGCAGTCAGCTGTAAAAACACTTGGAATGACAAGACACAGTGGACAATTTACTCCTCAATTTCATGAAGACAAGAAAAACCAAACAAATGCTGTGTGTTATAAACAGCAGGGAAGAACACGATAAATAATGTCCATGAGGACTGATTTAACATGATCAACTTTGTCCGACACCGTGGTACTGATTCCGATTCAGGGCTCCGTACATCACAGCAACAGCATAATATACCCCGACGTTCCCTAAATGTTCCGCTTCTTCCTTCCTAGATTGTCACTCCAATTTGCTGCCAAACTCCCCCTCGAAATAACAAACATTTATATGGTGCACCTCCTCTCCCCACCCCCATTTCTCAAGCTGACTATTAGGATGAATGCAGTCTGTCTGTGGTTCCTCTCAGCATACCGATGAAGGCTGTGCTTTGGCCATGAGCTCTGAAGACTCAGTGATCCCACCGGTAACTTTAATCTGTCCCGAGTTAAACAAGTATCTGACCGGAGACCGGGCACACTCTGAAGAAAAGTTTGCATGTGCAGTGAGAGCAGAAAGCCTCACACTGTAATGCATGTGTGAGGCTGAAGGCGGGTAGGTTTTTTTTTTCTCTTTTTTTGTTTTTTTCTTTTTATTCCGTGCTGTTTGCTTTAGTGAGGGTAATATGGTCGTCAATCTCTGGGCCAGAGCAAAAACAAGTGTGGGCCAGAATAAATTATTCCTAAGGACTTCCTGGGCTGCAGGAACTGCACACTCAGAAAATACCCAACACGTTCTTGGGAATGGGAATCATTCCTGGCTTTTTTCAGAATAACTTCCACGGGTACAATTTAGGTCTGACAATAGGCGGCTTCGACGGAGCATAAACGCTCTGAGCCGACATATGTTTTTGCTTTCACTGGTGAGGCAATGAGGTTTTCTCAGCTGGTGAAGAAGACTGTGTCACGGCCCCGCGATGTACCTCCCCAACCACAAGCTTCCCACTGTTATGTACTGACGATGTGGTCGAAGGACTAAAAGGTGAAGTTCCTGAGGAGAATGCTTGCTTCAGCGCCGTGGTCCATTAATATAGACAAGTGTTTATCCCCCTGAGAGCCTTAACTCTGCTAATTTCATGGCTAACAGCCTGTAAAGCATCACTTTGGAGCAGCCTGGGGACAACTTAACACAGAGAGGAAATCAGAATCTGCCAGGTTTATTGATGATAGGCTGTTTGGGTGGCAGACACACAACGGCGAGGATGACAATAGACAAAATGATTGGTAGTTTGGGGGACTTTATGGATTCATTCATTAGTCAGGGTGGTCCTGCTGGGACTGGAGCTTCTCCCAGCTGAAAAGGGGGTAACGACCATTGACGACCAGAAATATTTATGTGCCATTTCCATAAAGCAGTCTGAAATTGGTTTACACTGAATGTCACAGCTGCTGTGGGCGGATTCGACACTTTGACACCAAACCATTTACCCCGGGATTAGATGACCACTGGCTTGACCAACTGAGCCACAGTTACTGCTTGGAAATAGTGACTTTGTACTTGTTTGTTATTTGTGGTTGTGAGGTGTTTGATGAGTTCATTTGTCAGCGTGAGCAGATTCACAACACTTTATTTTCATGGTAGCTAACAGAATTAAAGCTGGTCTTGAAACTAACTTCCACTTTTTACGAACATTTTTTGGCATTCCGTCTAATTTGAGGGTCAAATTATATTTGACCCTCTGGTGTAATTTTTGGGTAATGATAATGATAAATTAGCATTTACAAGCTAGAATGGGAAATTGATTTGATACTTTAGGTCAGAATATATCGTGTAATTCATATGTTTGATTTATAATCCGCAGATGACAATAGTATATATGCTGTGTGTACTCATAAAGGATGGCTCAACCAGGCACAGTTGAGTGGAGTCTGCTGTTGAAAGTGGTCGCAGATCGCTGCATAGCTCTGCCCAGCAGAGGCTGGCAGCCAAAGCTTTATCACAACATCCTCAGTTAATGCTGAAAGAGTTGGCAGTCCACATCCGAGCCCCGTGAAAGGGACTTCAGACTCTGCAGACTGCTGCAGCCAGTGGTTATGGATAAGAAGGACAGACCTTGGCTGGGCTGCCCGATATTAGAGACACACATAAAGGTCTGATCAGTGTGTGGTGGTCCTGCCTCAGCAGAGTGAGAGCAAACAGCTTAAAACCTGATGACACAGAGGTACACAACTGATGATGTGTATCACACATCTGCTAGCGGTTGAGAAATCATCAATCTTGTGAGAAGAGCAATTAAAAAAACAAAAAAAAGCAAGGGCCTGCTGCCATCTCATCTGATACTTCCAAAGTTAAAATGCAATTTAAAGCAGATAAACACACGCAGTTTATTCTTCATTATGTGAAAATAAATGACCAACTGTAAAGTGAAGTTGGCTCGTCTTCTCTCATCACCCAGCACAAACCGCAGACAGCAATGAAGCGTGATACGTGCAAACTCACAGAACAAAACATCGAGGTTTTTCTGGTTGAAACAGCGTTGCCATATCAGACAAGTCAAGTCAATGTTAAACTTTTGATGCAATCTCAGTCAGTTGCTTTCATATGTTTCATTTCGAGTTCGAGATTTAGATTTTTTCTTTTGCGTCCCAAACTCTGAAATGCATTACCTTTATCATGGAGGAGCAATGACTCAATCAGGGCAGAAACAGAGTGAAATCTCAGGCTGTTAATCAAATGGAATACGTGAGACGCCTCTGCTGCAGCTGCACGTCTCCGGTTCAGGCTCATAAGATAAGACGTCTGAAGCCGACATCAATCCGAGGCTCCTAAAGTGTTTGAACATTATGAATCAAGGCAGAACGCAGCATATTTTGGACCACGTGGAGGGGGTGGGGGTGGTGGTGGGGGTGGTGGTGGTGGTGGTGGGGGGGGGGGGGCACCGGCCCCCTGACGCTGCTTTCACCTTCCCAGGCACAGCGCAGATCTGCAAGTAGCAGTAGGGTGTTGACAGTTGCTCGGTCCACAGGGCTTTCTGTGATTAGAGCGTTCGGAGTGGGAGGGAAGCAGTGCCGTACTGTACCAGGCATCGGCAGGCATGCACAGGAGGGACCCGAGGAGATTAGAAAACCATGGATAGTCTCATCCCACTTTTGAGGTGGAATTTTCCAGTTTTGTGTTAGGAAATACTGGGGCGGCGCAGCATTAAAATGAGTCTTTCTCCATGAAATGCAATCTGGAGAGTGTGAATTACTGAAGAAAAAAAAATCCTCTGAAAAAAGTTTGAAAACACGCAGTGAAGCATCGGTTCTATTGCCTAACTTCGGAAATGATTACACCCCGAACTTCAATGACCTGACTCTGAATATTTGTCAGCTAAAGTTCAGTGGCAATCCACCACACTAATGCTGTTGCTTGGCTATAAAATAAATATGAAGTCTGGGAGTCCGTGAGCAGCGAGGAACAGCTCTATCAACAGCAGCTCTCCTCTCCACGTTTACGCACAGACACTGTTGCTATGGTTGCATTGTCAGTGACAGCTGAGTGGAAGCTGGGACGGTGATCTCCAAACAATTGTTGTGTCGGCCCACAGACGCAACACCCTCCTTGCAGAGAGTGTGTTGAAGACGGACACGAGTCTGATGTGTAATGATGATTGTCAAACAGCTGTTTGCTGCTGAATAATGTAGGTAAAAACTGAAACCTTTACAGACATTGAAAGGACATTTCATTCGAAAGGTTTTTGTTTTTTAAACTTTGATGATATTTTTCTCGAACAAAGATGACCACAGTCACATCGTTTACTTTATAGCAGTGGCTGCCCTGCCCTCAAATTGTCTGTGGACCCCTCTTGTGATTATTGATCTACCAAAACACTGCAACAAAGACAAACTGTGGCAGAAAGACACACTCCCACTGACATACAGAAATCAGGAGCCTTCAGAATAAAAGCATTGGGCAGCTTCTTAGGCCTGCTCTCGACTGTTTTTTTCTCCCTTTTTAAAAAGGGTCTTTTTTATGTTTTCTATCCAATACGTGCCACTCGAGTTTTGGCTGGTTTCAACATGAGAGCAGGCAAAGCCAGAGCTGAGATTGACCTGACTCCTCTGTCTTGCCGTCACAGTGTCATTGCCAGTTTTGGCATTAGTTTTCCTGGAAAGACACCAGAGCCAAATCCTGTTTTTATGACTGAGGGTGGGGAGGAATCAGCTCGCGGTTGTTTTGGTGAGATTAACTTCAACTTGCTCGGAGAAGTTTCGTTTTCATACACACAAGTCATTTGAGCAGCTGCTCTTTCTTATGTCAGGTTGTGCCGTTGCTGAGAGCTTCAGCGAATGTCGTGTTCCTCCTCCTGCTTCCTTCAGTTACTCAAAACACCATCTTGTAGTGCAAGACTTCACAGGCAGTGACTAACTGAAAGCATTGATGGCTGATAGATATATGAGCAACACATCGCAAGTCTCTGAGGTGACTCTGATTGTTGATCTGTTATTTTGCATTATATTGATGCAGGCAAACAAAGATACACATTAAATCGCATTAAAGGTGCACATATCTGTGAAACCGCCATGAGAAGGAGGTGCAGGTGGAGAGCCATGTGTTGATGTTGAGCTAAGCGGACCGATTCTCTGACGTAGCAGCTGTTTATACCTTCTGACTGTCATGTGAAAACAACTAATTGGTGCTTTCTGCAGAAAAGACGGACATGATCCCAAGAAAGTTGTCTGACACCCCTCTGCTGCAAGTTATTTTTACTCTATACAGGAGAGGACACGCGAGATGCTTCCATCAAAACCTAACTCTCCTCCACAGTTCGCTTTTTCTATAACATAACACTGAAGCTTGTATAAAGACAACAGGATGTTGTAAGGGGAAAATAACAAGAGAAGGTCCTGGAGCTTTATCTCAACATGCACGAAAGTCATTAGCTCCTGTTTGAGGCCGTGTGATCCAGGCACAAAAGATTAAAAAAAAAACATTCAAAGAGGTTTTTTTCTTTCATGTCTTCCCTGAGTAGCATTATACCACAAACTGACCGTGATCCCATACAAAGCAGCTCTGCCTGCTGTGTGAGATGCACAGCCTCTGGATGTGATCAGATAAAGCACATACTGTATCTAGTTATACAAATACACACACAAACACTCACACCCACACATACAATGCCTGACTGCAGTACAACTGATCCATTTCACTCGCATCTTGATGCGAAAATGTTCAAGTCTCCGCAAAAACTGAAAGTGGAGTATTTGATGCTGACGAACTTCTACAGCCGCTTCCTCAATATTCTTCTATTTTAAATCCTTTTCCTGCACTTTCATCTCTCACATCATGTGAATTTTGGCAAACTCAAACATTTTTCCTCTTTTAACTTTCCACATAATGTTTCTCCTGTTCAGCCTCTTCGTACATTCCTCTCTGCTGTGTGTCCTGCTGTGTTGGGGGGGCGGGGGTGGGGGTGGGGGGCTTGGGGCACTTAGCTGGAGCAGATATATAACGGTCAAAGAGAGTGTGCTTTCTTAATGCTGATGTATGACCACGACAGGTGCTGGCTCCACAGCTTCCCAACACCACATCAATTAATCTGCTCCACCATGTGATGAACCAGCAGTGAACGATCCAACGCTTCCTCCACAGCACAGTACATAAACTACACATGCACTCACGTGCACCATGCAGTATCCTCAGTGGGAGCTCGTGCTTCCCTGTACCTTTATGACTCCAATAGACCTCATATAGATGGAAGGATATCACGTGAATTAATTGAAGCTGCTAACATTAAATGAAGTTTGTGGACGGGGGGGACATGTTGCTTTTCCTCCGCACTCGTGTTGGTAAAACTAACTTGGTTATCGAATTCTAACCCTTTCGAATTCCAAGTCTGCAAGTTTGGTCTCTTTCTTTGTCCTTGGGCAAGATACGGAGTGCCAAAGGTCACCCAACCAGTGAAAAATCTCTCCACTGAAAGTTAGCACTGTAACGAGTGAAATGGCAAGTGATACAATCTTGGCTCATTTTAAAACTTTGTCATTAGAAGTTGGTAAATAAGAGGTTAAATGGAAAGTTCATATCAAAAGACAGGTGCCAATGATTGACAGACAGAGCTGGAAATAAAGCTGTTGAAACGGTGTTTTGGTCCATTCCTGTGGTCAGCTGCTGCTTTTATTTGATCAGTTCAGAGTTTTTATGGAAACTTTACCTTTATTTAGTGAGTACTTGTGTTTTCATTGCATTACTCTCTTTCTTGTGTTATTACAAAACTCACATCTGTTGTCTGTCCTGCCTGGAGGAGTCTTCTCCCCCACCGCGTGGCTCCTCCTTGGGTTTCCTCCTTTCTGCAATGTTTTTTCTTTCTATTTTCCAAATCATTTACTGTCAAAATTTGCAGTTAAACATGCCGCGTTCCAACCAGGCAGACAAATATTACCCCAGCCTGTGTGAAAGTGTTCTCGACATCGGAGACTGCATGTGACAGCAGAACTGCCTGATACAAACCATATGTGATTCATCTGAGGGAGCAGAGGATCCATTAATCTCCGCACTGGGCCCAGCGCCACCTGACGAAGAATTATCTCACCAGGTCCTCCCCACTAGTAAATAATTGGAGCAGAAAGTGATCCTACCTCATTAATACAGCTGGTATTAGCATCAGTCACTGGCCTACTTAGTGGAGAAGCCAGAAAGTTCGGTGTGAGGGAGAGAAGAGGGGAAAACACAAAGGACAGGACAGCGCCGTGCCAGTCGTTAGGAGAAAGGCCTTTTTTGGCCCGTGACGTCTCCTGGAGGCAGGCGCTACTTTCAAACAAATATCATCTCACCCACTCAAGGAGTGGATTTCCATAGGATCATTGACATCATTTTAGCGTTTACCACAGCATCCTAACAGCTGACATTACTCAAGAGTGTTACAAAACCGTGACTATATATCGCATTATACCCGATCATTAGTCATACCTGTCAATCCTGCAGCATCAGAGCTGCAGGCCATATCACAGCCAACGACCAGTGATATATTGTGAGTGTTATTTATAGGCTGGGAATGATCGTCACATTATTTATCACTTTTTTCAGCCGTTTGGTTTTTGTTTTGTTTTTTTTAAGAGTTGCGTCACACCAGAAACCATTTTCAAGCCTCTTTAGACGGACCTAAGATAAAAACACGATACGTGTTAATGCACCAAAGTAACATTAGATTTAAAAACTTCTGAGTGTTTTTTCTGCACTTAATTGAGCAACTTTCTAACCTTTATACCATACAGAACCGGGTTCCCCTGAAGAAAACACATTCCATGCTGTTAATGGTGTCTAAGTCTCTCTGTTCCTGAGCCATGCTTGAAGAGCTCCTCCATGTTTGTCACTGTTGTTTGTGAACTGATCCTGTGGCCAATCTGGTTTAAAGTTAGATTCAGTGCTCCAACGGGCAGTGATCCATAGGACAGCTCCGCTCGCTCCGATGCACACTTCACAATTACTGTCTGCCTCCACCCACGTGTGATTACAAAGCTGTAGATGTGTCGTACGTGTGAAAAGGTGGCGATTGTCACATTATTTAGGACTCTTTCAAGCAGCGCGATAGATTGTTCTCCAAAATGATCATCAGAAATACATTTTTGGGACTCGGGCAGTTCAGCAAACTTGATCTTGGTTCTGTGGTTTTTAGTGGCACTATTATGCTGATGGTTTCTCCTACAGGTGCATAAACAAACAAAATTCATCTGTCCTCTTGAAACTTTTATTGTCTCTCAATGAGAAGAAAACATTTTGTAGAAAACACTGTAATTCTGACATGGTACACTGTTTGTTGTTACAATTTATGATCAACAGCTCACAAATTCAGGCCAGAATTACTGCCAGTGACATGAAGTGTCGAAAGACAGAAACTATAATATATCAAGAATTTTCACCAGTGCTGGGCGTGTGTGTGTGTGTGT
>JAUESE010000057.1:9663433-9677160 GCA_032274725.1 Malacoctenus triangulatus | reverse complement strand
GTGTGTGTGTGTGTGTT
Source organism: Malacoctenus triangulatus (assembly GCA_032274725.1). Classification (NCBI taxonomy): domain Eukaryota; kingdom Metazoa; phylum Chordata; class Actinopteri; order Blenniiformes; family Labrisomidae; genus Malacoctenus; species Malacoctenus triangulatus. The sequence goes on along the minus strand of JAUESE010000057.1, from coordinate 9,677,143 downwards.
TGTACAAACAGAGGAACTCTGTAGACTTGTGGGAATTGTGCAACTGGATACACAAATTGTCTGAAGTCGTTGTTAGATAATGTTGTGGGAAATGTCAACTCTTCTCTGTGTCAGTGAGCTGATTCATACTTGTTTGGGTGTTTACTGGAGTGTTTTTTGACATCGAAGTCGGTGTGGGAAAGCCAGGACATGACCCTCGGTGGCCAATTTTACCCACTCAAACTGCACCCGTCATGCATGTCATTGGCTTGTTGGCATCAGCAGCAAGCCAATGACAAGATGACACTCAGATTGGGGTAAGGGAATTTCTTATACACCTTTGGGCTAAGCCTGAAGCTACATCCAATTGGCTCTTTTTCCAACAGCTTGCACAATCTGAGTTTGTTTATTGATAGTTTTCTTAAGTAATAGTCATCAGAAATGGCAAAATATCACTAGAAGTAGGAAATGTCACTATCAAGGAATTAAAAATTAATAAAAAGCAGTGTACAAACTTTATTGGACAAAATAAATAGTGTGTACTTTTCTGCACCTGTGGACAAAATCCCAATAAGTCCACTGCCGAGCAATAAGCTCTTTTAGTGGTGACAAAATAAAAGGGGAAGTTTCAGAATAAGTTCAAATTGAATTCAGTTTCTTCGAACTCACGGCTTTTGGGTGATCTTTTAAATCTTCGCCTGCAACACTTACAAAGTCACCAAGACTTCCCTTTCTTACTCTGTGGCCCAAAACCAAATCCACCCCCCCACACACACACACACAGCACCACCACCACTATCTCCTGATGTTTCAGCTGGCTGCCAGCTGGGTCAACCCAACTGGTACATTAACTGGTCCCGGATCAGATGGGAGCAATTGTGCCTTGGATTTCCTCAGTAAGTTACTTCAGTAAATCCTCCCAAGACCTTCAGAGATCATGTGTTTGTCTGCGCGCTCAGCGGCGTAAAACCCAACACTTCTTACTGGCCGCTCCATCCAGTGGCAGCACTTTCATCAAATCATCGGTGTTCATCACAGTCTGAACAAACATACTCAAAGTAGCACCTTTAATGAAAAGTTTATTGCCTTTTCAGTTGTAAAAACCTAAAGTCTCCAGCCAGGAATGTGTGCTTATTTGCATTATGCTAATGTTTCCCACGCAGCGCTCAGCTCTGAACTGACAGCATTATAAGGTGGCTGCATGAATGGATGTTAAATGCTGCCAAATGATCAAACAGCTGTTTTCACAAAAATAAATAAAGATGCGAATGAAAAGCCATTGAGTTAAAGGGAAGCCTTGACTGAGTGACCTTCAATGAGACTCTCAGATCTCTGCAGGGAAGCCCGTTTGATGCCTGCTGAGGGGAGAGAAATAATCAAAACAATAGCGGTCAGGGAGCCGCCAAAGATGGTGTCTGAAAAGGAAAAAAGGGGACACGAATGTAAGGAAGGATGTGCTGATGCAATTTGATCTCAAAAGAAAGGGAAAATATTCATGAAGCAGTGATGTAAGGGGAGGAATAATGCACCCCCTGATCCAAAAAGGTTGGACGATGTATGAAATGCAAATAAAAATAGGATGCAATGATTTGCAATTCTCATGAACGCTTATCTTATTCACAGGAGAACAAAAGATATCAGATGATGAAAGTAAAGCTTTCAGAAAACACTTGGGGGGGGTTTAAAACAAAGAGCATTTGAAATGAATTGGGTTAATTGGCAGCAGGTCGGTAAAATGACCAGATACCATCGAAAAGCTTTGTAAATTTGTCACTCTGCCACCAAAGTCACTAATCAAACTCATTTTCACTCCTCAATAAGCCCAATAACTGTTCATTAGGAGGTCGGGCACTTTCAGTGGACACACTCATTTCATCACGTTCGATTGGAGAGCGACACCAGCGGATGTGGCACAGCGTTGTTGAGGCGCCGCCCTCCCCTCCGTGTCTCTTCCTCTCCACAAAAATTACCTAAACAGATGGAAGATTGAGGGCTTTTCTTTTTTTCTCGGGGCTTGATAATCCACCCCTGACTGAGCCTTTCCCTCATTAAAGTAACCTGACACTGATTGAACCGCCTCTCAACCCACCCCCCACCTCAAGTCCTGACAAAACCCCCTTTGTTGTCATCTGCGCCGCTGTCTGTCTGTCTGCGATCTGCTCCTTTATTAATAGTTCGAGAAAGTGAGGGGAAAGTGAGAGGAGGCTGCGTGCCGAGACTTGGCGAGGCGGTGTTGGAGTGTGGGCTCCGGGGGGGGCGCCTGCAGAAATGCATTATAGGGGAACGGAGTGTCTGGATGCAGAGACGATCGCCCACATCTCTGTTGACTTTGCATTTACATTTACAGGACTGATGCGTCGCCATAAGCTGACCCACAGCTTTGACAAGGTAGACAGGGACCGGCATTCAACATGAGAGGAGGAAAGTGACACGCTGTGACACTGCTGAGATGCTGCTTGAGTTTTTTCATTTTAAAGCAACATATCAGAAATATTTTAATCTATATATATATGAAGACTTTCCACTTGTTTTGTACACTATGTAGGCACAGTAAAGTCACTTTTAAACTTGGAAAAACATTTGTATTCACAGTGAGATGTGGACAGACACAACTGAGTGGTTTCAGTGGTGTCTTAAAACTGAATGAATAACAAGTCACGTCTCTTAAGGACGAGGAGCTGTCACTCCATTGAGTCCGCAGTAATTCAGACAGTGTGTTTTTAATCATCGCAAGTGAACCCGGTCCGTTTCCCCGTCCTAATCACGGTCACACATCCAGGTAATCCATCTCCCAGCATCCCTGTTTTAAAGCCTCCGAGCAGCTGTTCAGGTCGCTGAGAGTTTACTCACACAAGCGTCCCGATTACAGTGACATGGCATTACCAAGTGGGGCCAAACCAACATTGTCATGCTAGCCACGAGCTGGGCACACACCGTGATAAGCTGCACACAGATTTAGTCTGGATTTTAATTTAATAGATTGGAGTGGCGAGAGGCGGCAGCAGATGTGGTGTTTGGCAGGGAGTGTTTAAAGCCAAAGACTCGTGAATGGAGCGAATGAATCAACCACAGGCCCAGTGTGTGTTTATGTGTCCTTGTCTTTCTCGAGTGGTGGGCATCTAAACCTGACTGGAAGCCCACCGATGGAGACTGGTGCCATCGTGAGAGAATGAAGGGACGGGAAACGCAGAAAGATGGCGTGAGACTAAAGTCAGAGAGTAAAGTTGGGCAAGCTGGCAACAACTGAGTCCAAGTCTGCTGGAAAGTCAGTGTTTTGTCCCAAAAGGCTGATGTGTGTGTGTATGTGTGCGTCTGACCGATGACCAATCAGATCAGAGGTAAAGAAAATGCATCACTAAATCAAACAGAGCACGTCGGATTCCAGGCGTCTCAGTTTCTTTCTCATCGCCCAATTTACCGCCGAGTCGGTACTTGCTTGCAACAATCCGCCCACCAGCAGAAGCCACTCATTAAGGGAAACACACTGGCATAAAAATGTCTCTTATTTCTCGGTGAAAAAAAAAAACCCCACAATGAGCACGAGCTGAAAAGTTTCATCCTGTGTTCCTGCGGCTGATGGTGACACAGGAAAGTTCAGAAAGTACAATTAGAAACCAAATTTCAGCCACAAAGACGAACTTTCACTTTCAACATCACAGAAAATTCAATAGACTTTGTTTCTTTACAATAACTTAATCGAGAGCTCACGCTCCAGACTAAACATGTTGGAGCTTATTTCATCCTGCTCAACATGGATGACACAAACATGGCTGTAAAGAGTATCACAGCTACTTTGTGGTACGGTTCAAAACAATACAGTGAGTTCAAAATAAAAGTCGTAAAGTGTTACTGAAGTTTTGTAATTAGCTATGTGGTTTCACCTATTGCCATTTTATACGCTTTGAACGTGCTTGTTGCATTAATTAGGACACTAAAACATCAACATGAAGATAAACAGCATACATAAATTAACAAGCCAGTTAGAAAAAAAATCAGCTCATAAATGTTATAGCTTACTGCTTGTATTGCCTCCTTAAAATTAAAGAACAGAATATTTGCTTTAACAGAACAGAAAAAAATAATTGTAGATATAAAACAGCATTGGAGTTTTATTGTTCTTTACTTTTCAAGCCAAACAAAGTTATGCATGAGCTACATTCGATTTGCACGATACCCACTTAAAAAAAATGTATATGTGGAGAGTGAGGGAGTGAGAAAGCGATCAGAGGTGGGGGGGGAAGGAGAGAGAGAGGGGGGGGCGGGGGGAGGATGAGGAGGAGAAGAGCGCTCTCGCAGTCAGACTGCTCGGGCTCCAAGAAGGACCAGGCAGCCTCACAAGCACTTTCCTCCGCACCATGGACGGATCCCGGCTTCACATCACTTGTCGGGGGGTCAGAGGACGTCCGGGCGGGAGTGTGTGACTGCGCGCTGCGCTCTGCTTTATGTCCCTTCCTCTGGAGGCAGCGGAGGAACTTTGCGGGCAGCTCCGGAGCTGGCCGGGCGGACGCGTCCCCCCCCCCCTCCCCGCCGCGGTCGGTGCGTTAGAGAAGCCACGGGAAGAGATGCAGAGACCGCAGTTCACCTGAACTTATTTCCTCGCCCTGTTTTCGGAGGAGGAAGGGACAGAATTTAAGGATCACCCAAAAAAAAAAAAAATTACGCACAATGCCACAATTCTCCAAGTCCAGACACCCGAGTGAGTGCAGCCCGCAGCCGCAGCGGGAGCCGGAGCCGGAGCGGGAGCGGGAGCAGGGCGCAGAGGCAGCCCGCAGGATGCGGACTCTGTGGCCGCTGTAAGCGCTGCGGTCTGCGCGGTGAAGAGAGGAGCGGCTCGGCATGAAGCAGCAGCACTGTCCGGCGTACTGAAGGCGAGAAAGTACGTATTGATCACTTTATAACCCGACACTTGCTTTTCCAAGCTTTGATTTTGTTTAGTTTTTTTAAATGGCCACGTTTAGATTTTTTTTTTTACATTAAATTCAAGCCAAAATGCGTTTTAAAAATTACACATTTTACTTAATTTTTTTTCAATAGAGAAATATTTCCCATATTTGAGTATCTGGCATTTTTTCCAGTGACTAGGTTCCTCTTGTCATTGGGTCTCTGAGGCACAAGCCAAACCAAGTGGGAGCTCAATCGCTGGTCTGGGGCACAGAGGCCACATTTTGTATGGACAAATTAATGAATTTACATGTAAAATCTTCTGTTCCAAAGCATGTGCCTGTATCGATCATGGTGAGGTCAAGTCATCATAATTGGGCTCAGTTTGATGGCTTGTTTGCCCCCCCACCCCAGCCCCCCACCCCTCCAAGGAACATTACATAACTATTGAACTGCCTTGGCCAGAAATCAATGCAATCTGTCAACAGGCTGCAGCCGCCTGGCTCTATTTTATCAATCATCACTACCACCCAGCTAACAACCACTAATAATACATTATCATCACTTCTTCTGCTGGAACTGTATTGAGTTGTAAACCCATGATTGCTGCTGTATTGGGATTTATTGATATTTTTCTTGGTCGCGGCCAGATAATGAGGCTTTTGTTTGTGTGCCAGCTAATACAGATGCGGTGGACAAGGAAGTCTTTCCACTTTATTTAAATCGTATGACCTTGCATGCACAGTAGCACCTTTCCTTTTTGTGAGGGGCCCACATCGATCTTAGTTTTGTCCCTGTGCAAGGAATTTGTCTCATCTTATCTCTGCTGACAGGCTGCGTTCATCACCATGCAGCACTCCCGTTCTCCTTCAGCACAGCTAAACTTAATGAATCAAGGGGAGAGAGGCAAGGAAAGGCTAAGTTAGCAGTAATGAAGGGGAAATAGGCCTATTTGGCTTGAGAGGTAGTGCCATTGGATTGTCCACCATGCTATCTGGCCCTCTCCTTTTAATCTCTTTATGATAATCATTGAGAAGAGGGAAGATCCTTTTAGACTGGACTGGGTAACAGAATCAAGCTCATCAGTGGGTGTCCAAGCTCACTTCACACCTCATTGCCTGCAAACTGCCTGTGACAGCTCATTTTAATCAAGTTTTTTTTCTCCAGGATTTTTGGCCTCTTTTTTTCCTTTTCTTTTTTATTATCTAATTTGAGTTTGTCCGCATTTGTAATCCTCCTCCATCAGCTGCACCAGGAAAAGGATTTTGAGTGTGGTTATTGCACATTTTTCTTGTCAGGTTAGACCTCACGTTAGCATGTTAATTTATCACATCTTTGCTCCCAGCATCTCCTCAGACAGTCTTTTCCTCTTGCTGTGTGTTGGAGGAATATGTAACAAATTTGAAAGCTATTTGTATGCACGCTGCTGTGCTCTCCCAATTTAGAATGCCTCACTTTGCATATGTGGGATAACAGGAGGGGAAGAAATTCTTTGGTCTTTAGTGGAGGCCATGCATTTTAAGGACAGAAACACTAATCTCATTATTCTTATTTCGCAACAGGTGTCTGGGTCCGAATGTCAAGCCAGGGACATGTTTTGCTGGTGTGGAACCAGACGAATGTGACGTGAAGGGAGGAAAAAGAGAGCAAGAAGGAGACGTGAAATGCTCAGCCTCCAGAGTGCGCGTGGCACCGTTCGTGTTCTGCACTGTGGGAACATCTTTGCCTGCTGTCAAAGGGAGAAGATGATAAAAATGTGATGAACTCTACTGATGTCTCCCAGCTCAGATATGGACAGTAGCTGGTGAAGGCATTTTGTTGCCTAATGTGAACATTTCTCTTGTGTTGGGAGGCTTCGGGCTCCTAAACACCAAGGGATTAATCAAGACCTTTGGGGGCACAAGTCTGGACTTTATTTGTTAGTGTGAAAATTTCACCGATTTATTTTTTCTCACAGTTTTTTCGGGGTTTTGTGATAATTCATTTGAAATGGAGATACAGTGGCGTGTATGGAACAAGGATTGGGCCTCCTTCATCCGGCCATGGATTCCTATCCTCCTGGGCCTTCACCTGCAGTTCTCCCGGGCCTCCAACTGTCCCGATGAGTGCCGCTGTGATCGCACCTTTGTTTACTGCAACGAGCGGAGCCTGACCTCAGTGCCTCTGGGAATCGGTGAGGGTTACAAGACCCTCTACCTTCACAACAACCAAATCAATAACGCCGGCTTTCCCTTGGAGCTCCACCACGTGGCTTCTGTGGAAACGGTGTATCTCTATGGCAACCAGCTGGATGAGTTTCCCGTCAACCTCCCCAAAAATGTGAGGGTCCTCCATCTACAGGAGAATAACATTCAGACCATCTCCAGAGCAGCTCTGGCTCAGCTCCTCTGGCTGGAGGAGCTACACCTGGATGATAACTCCATCTCCACCGTCGGGGTGGAGGACGGGGCCTTCCGTGAGGCAGTGAGTCTGAAGATGCTTTTTCTCACCAAAAACCACCTGAGCAGCGTGCCTATTGGTCTCCCAGACGATCTGAAAGAACTACGGTTGGATGAAAATAGGATTGCGGTTATTGCAGAGGAAGCATTTCAAAATGTCACCCGCCTGCAACGTCTCCTGTTGGATGGAAACCTATTAACGGATGAAGGGATCGCACCGGGGACCTTTCAGGACCTGGTCACCCTAAGGGAGCTGTCACTGGCTCGTAACTCACTTACTTACCCACCCCCATTCCTCCCGGGGGAGGTGCTTGTCAAATTAAACTTCCAGGAAAATCAGATAAACCATATTCCTGTCAAAGCGTTCACAGGGTTGCACAAGCTGGAGAGGCTGGATATTTCTAACAACCAGCTGCAGTCGTTGACACAGGGGGTGTTTGATGGCCTTGTGAGTCTCAGACAGCTCACTGTCCGGAACAACCTTTGGCTGTGTGACTGCAGCATCAAATGGGTGGTGTCATGGCTCAAAGCTCTGCCTGCCTCTCTCAACGTGCGGGGCTTTATGTGCCATAAACCTGAAAAGTTTCGCGGCATGGTGATCAGGGAACTCATCGGCGAGCTGGTTCAGTGTCCTGAGAACACCGACTTAGCACCCAAGCCCACTTCACCTGCTGGAGCTACTCTGAACCCATCGCTGTCCTACTCCACAAACATCCCCTTGACCACTCAGTATGTTTCCTTCACCTCCAGGCAGCCCTTCCCCAGAGTACCCACCCTCTACCCAGTCTATACTACAAGAGAAGAGGGATTGAGGACTAAGCAGCCTGTGGACTCCCGCAGGGAGACTCTGCAGGTGACATTTACCACACTAAATGGGTCGGCCATCCACGTGAGTTGGGTGGCTGCGTTTCCAGTCACTGCCTACAAGGTGACCTGGGCCAGAATGGGCCCCAGCCTGACAGGGGACACGGTGAAAGAGAGGATAGTGGGAGGGGATCATCGCGGGATCCGGCTGGCGAACCTGGAGCCAAAGTCCACCTATCGAATCTGTGTCATTCCCCTGGATGCATTCAATAACTACAGGCCCAAAGATGACACCGTGTGTACGGAGACCATGACCACTCCGGCCTTGTTCAGCCCTGACAACAACAACCGGAGACGTTCTGGGCCCGAGCAGGCCACGCAGCGTGAACCCGGTTCGCCTTTCTTGCTGGCCGGGCTGATTGGCGGCGCTGTGATTGTGGTGCTGGTTGTGATGCTCGCTATCTTCTGTTGGCACATGCACAAGAAGAGCCACTCCAAGTCCTCGGCAAACTGGAAATACAACCGGGGTCGCAGAAAAGATGACTATTGTGAGGCGGGCACCAAGAAAGATAACTCCATTCTGGAAATGACTGAAACCAGCTTTCAGATAGTATCACTTAACAATGAGCAGCTTCTCAAGGGAGATTTCCGCATTCAACCTATTTACACCCCTAATGGGGGCATCGGCTTCCGAGACTGCCCCCTGGGGAACAACAGCACAGTCTACTGCAAGAACAATGTTCAGGATGCGGACCTTTCTCAAACATGATGGTTTTAAAGAGCATCAGGAGTCTTTTTATCGACAACTACCCACACTTTGCTGACCACTGTACAGTGTGAATATTATTTCAAACCTTCTTGTCTTTAAAGAAATGTAATTTATACAACTAACTGGATGATACCTTTTATAAAACAACATTGGATTTTTAAGTTATTGATTTCTGGAGTTGTGCTGTTTCATTTCGGTGCACACAGACATGTAAAATCAGAATTAATTTCTTTCCAAGTATCAAGGCAGGCTTTTGATTGTTTTGTTAGTAATGGTAAAATGTTTTGAAATCATTGTATACTGTGACCATAACAAACAGAATCCTCAGTGTAGCTGCTGCGCATTGTTAGGAGTGAAGGAGCTGACGGTGGGATTGTGTATGAGAAGGAGGCGGACAAAATAAAAAGAGACAGGCATTAATGAACCACCTTTAACACTAGAGGGCGTAGTTTTCTTGAATCCAAACAGTCAGTCACACTCTGTCTGTGATCACCGCAATCACGGTGATCACAGTCATAATGCACCAATGTGTAATTTCAACCACAATCTATACAAACTCCCAGATTTTCTGCTCCAGGAATAGAACACATTTATATGCAAACAACCTCTCTGCTTCGTGAAGTAATTTAAAGGTCACACTCATTAAACATTCACAGAAAGTGGCAGGCCGTGTTCCTTTTTACCTGCTTTTCAAGATTAATACATCATCACGGTTAAAGGGTCAGTGGTGGTTTTAGCACGAGCTGTGTTTGATGGTGGGTGTAAAAGAGTGAGCAGGGCGGGGGAGAAAAAAAGCACATCTGCTCTCAGCTGTATGTTCATCTCATCAAGAACTCAAACTTTCTCCCTTTTCTTCAGCAAGAATTACGGTATGGTTAAACAGTATCTATATATATGTGCCTTGAAGTTATCAGCTTTCAATGTCTTTTGAATCTCTGTTTTTTTGCACAAATGTATTCTGTATATACATTCAACCCAGTTGTTGTTGCCGAAAACATCTTGCTCTTAGTTATTTATTTACCTCATTACATGTTTGATTAAAACATATCTCCTAATGTGAATTCATTGCTCATTCTGTTCGAGACCGGCTGCAGCCTTGAAAGACTCCACAACTAAACGAGCTCCATGTGTTGTTGTCGAGGTTTGTTTGGAGAGGGAAGCGTCCTCTGGGGGAACCGGCACGAGCTCAATCGCACCTCACATCTATTCAACACAAAATCACATTAGCCTCATCGCCCCACTGTGTGTAGTGATGAGCAAACATTTAGAGTTGCCCTCCCAGACTGTCCAACGGTGGTCTGAAGTTGCAGCCCATTAGGTAATTCTGGACCCGTGTGAAAAAAAAATTACAGGAAGAGATGACCTGGAAAACATTGAAGGTGCAGCTTTACCTTTAGCTTTACCTGTGTGAAACCCTCTTGGGTTTTTAGCACAGAGCTCTGTGGTGTCTGCGTTTTGAATGTGACCTAATGGAGTCAAACACAAGTTATTACATTGGGTCACAAAAAATTGGAAGTTGTTTAAGTTTTTTTAACTGATTGAGCACAAATGAACATCCATTTTTTTTCCCGATCAGGTCGGGGTTTTTGTTAGATTGGCATTATTTGATTTTTGTGAATATTTCCACAACAAATTAGATTTTTAGGAGGAAAAAAATAGAGAAGAATTTTGCCTCTTGTGAAGTCAGAATACGCGTAGACCCGTGAATCACATCAACAGCATCTATGCTGCTTTGAAAACAGAGAGAAAGAAAGCTTTACATGGAGGACTGCAGAGGAACATCCGGCGGTCCACTGTACAAGATGGGCATTACAGCTGTTTGTAAATAATATACCAAGCACAAGAAATACCACATGCAACTGCTTCACCAAGCTCAGTTTTCCAACGGGATTTATTGAAGGTGTTTGCGAGCGTGTGTGTATGTGGCGATTTTAAACCAACAGCAACGGTCGTGAACTAAATCAAGTGCCGTTTCCTCCTCAATTCATGGTGGATGAATAAAATCGGCCTGTGATTCCCAGGAACGAGGTTTCCATTCCTGGCGGTCATTACTGTGGTCAGCTTGCATTAAATTGCATTAGAGAGCCACTGACAGCTTCTATTCCCTCTCTACACACTCACAAATCTACTCCACACTCCTCCACACACACTGGTATTGATCTCTGGAGCGCCACTGGATTATGAAAAATGGGCACCAACCTTAATGACACTTCACCTGAGATAGACTGCCTCACCGCCATGCGAGTGAGGTGAAAATGCGTGCGCAGGGAAATCAGCAGTAAAATGTTGTCGCAGCCTCTCCCTGTATCTTTGTGCATTGATTATCTGTTGAAACAGAGATATCAAGGAATAATGTATGCTGGAAATGAATAATGGATTGAAGACTGGAGGGTCATTTGGTGGTTACAGCCCCACTTTGTGGTTCAAAGGGGAAGTAGAGTCAGGGGCGTATTATTTTGAATACACAACAGTGACATTAATCATGAGATGTGTTTTCAGTTTCAATTCATGGCATTTAAGTTTCTTCTATTGCTTTGAGAGGCTAAAAAGACTGATGTATCTGCACACAAATGCCAAGAAATAGTAATTATTGTCATTGTTAACATTACAGAATTTTTGTATTGATCCGTTGAGAAGATTTATGAATCTAGCAGAATCACTCGGCTCTGTCTGCTTCAAACTTCCTGCTCACATCCAAGTCAGACAGCACAGCAGAGCCGGTGCAGAGAAGCCCTGGCGAGTCTGCTGCTTCCTTCCGTTTTCTGCTCTGCCAGCATGACTGTAAATAAGAAGTGCAAAATGAGAAAAGGTATTCAGCCTGAAATATCTAACAAGCCAAGCAAAAAAGGGGGAAGGCGTGAGTGAATGCGTGAAAATGAGAACGCACACGCAGCACGAATATCTGCTCACATTCTGATCCATCGTGTGAAACTCTTTGATGGAGTGACATTTTTGTGCTTTTGTGATGTCAGCATGATCCGCTGACATTTGCAGCGATTTTGGCTCAAAAGTATCACACTGACATGAATTCCGATGATGAATATTTTTTTTAATGTTTAGTTTATTTGTTTTGTAAAAAGAAAACTGCATTAAATGTCATAGTAATTGCTGGAAAATGGTGGTGACATTTCTTTATGAACACAAAATGTTGGCCTGCTGATGATTCAGTTCTTTCACACAAACTCGCATACACAAAATATAAACAGAGTGCCTGTTGTGCAACAATTATAGTTGGTCATCAGCCCCACTGCGTACTGCTGGGATAAGATGGCAATGCTTTTCTGAAGGGCCTCAGTGTAAAGACTATTATACCCATTGGCACAAAGAATGCAAGTACTATAATAAAGCAAAGGGACCTATTGTGAGACAAATCACCAGTGCTGCAGCCGCAATGCCGCAGAACACCGAGAGAATCTCAAGGGACAAAAGCTGAACTCTGAGATGCCTTCAAACGGATGCACAATCATTCGACAAAGAAAAGCCTAGCATGAGCCCAACATACAGACTCCCCATTATTGCCCTGCTCCCCCAGTTCAAAAAACATGCGTTTTAGGCTGAGTCATTGTGTCTTTCTTGTCGAGGTTGTGTGGGAGATTGTGTGTCTTTTCTAAGTTAATGGAAAAGCCCCAAGCCCTCCAAGACCCTTATCTGGAGCCAGTATAGAACATGGACTGATGGATGGATGAATGGAGCGAGGGAGACGGATGTATGGGTGGATTGATGGAAGGTGTCCGTGCTGTTTGCCGGCACCAGTGAGAAAATCTTGAGTACAGCTCACCAAGCACTTTAAGTCATATGTTCTCATCTCAGCTTTTCCTAGTGCTGACGTAATCCACTACTTTAGCTTAATGTTTTCATTTGGTAATTGTCTCATTCTTAGTCTGACCAGCGATGATGGAAGAATGTAATGCAGCTGTGTCCGATGATGAATATTCCCCAGGATGTTCAGTCCGCCTCCGTCTGAATTCAAACACATTAGTAACAAAATGCTGTGTGAGCAGACATTGATTCTCAAGTCAATGTCCTCTCCCTGGTCCATCTATGGACTGGCGGCCCTGAGTGGCGAGTAGCTGGACTGCATATTCTCTGTTTCATGAGACGAGTACGTGGCGAGTGAAGGGGGCAGCCAGAGCTGCATCAATGTTAATCTTTTAACCCCCCCCCCATCTTAGACTTATAAGCAAGCTGGCACTCCTTTATTGCCCAATGACAACACATAGACACTCTGGAGACATCCTCACATGTCAGCCTATTGACTGTGAGGAGAGATAGCTCCTGCCTCTCCACAGTTGTCAATAAGGACACTGATTGATGCTAAGTGGTTCGTTTGTTCCTGGTTCACTAGATATTTTCAGTGGGAACATCCAGCAATAAGCCACCACTTAAATACCACCTGGCTTATATCGTCTTTCTCTTGCAGTCATGGCTTCTCTCAACCATTGAGGCGAAGCCTGCAAGAGACCCGGTCGGTTGGTGTCTGCTGGCAAGAATATAAATGTTTGGTCAAGCAAAAATCAGACAGAGATTCCAGGATGTCAGCTGGTCACGGCGCTCTGACTGATCTCAGGCTGCAGCTTTGACAGTTCCACTATGAATGAGACTGAACCTCAACATCTTCAGATAATCTGCTGAACATCTAAACTGGCAGGGGGGGGGGGCTTTTCCACCTTTTCCATATTTCAAAGTTTATCTTTGTCTATTTCTGCTCGTTGTTGTGTCCAAAGTAACAGAAAATGAAGACAAGGCATGCAGATGGGGACAAAAATATGTCCTCCACTGCTGAGAGGACAAGAGTTGCAGCTTGGGGGTGGGGGGGGGGGGCGTCTGGCATCAGCGAGC
>JAUESE010000057.1:9628912-9657897 GCA_032274725.1 Malacoctenus triangulatus | reverse complement strand
GTGTGTGTGTGTGTGTGTGTGTGTGTGTGTGTGTGTGTGTGTGTGTGTGTGTGTGAGAGAGAGAGAGAGCGAGAGAGCGGCAGCATATCACTGCCTCTGCCAGGTAAAGCGAACCTGATTGGAAGCCTGAAGCGATGCCACGGCTCACAGCTCACACGGCAGCATCGCGAGCTCAAATCACAAGCAAAACAGCCAGAGGAGGGTCCTCCACTGCCGGGGAACGCACAGGATCCTTTGATGTCGGATGTATGTTAGTTGGTGTCAAGGACAAGCCGCTCTCCTCGCATGCAGATATTACTGAACACTGATGACAGCAGCCGACGCGTGCAACAAATCCGCAGTGCAACGAGGTCAAACTGTTTAGGTTGTGACTGTAATGTGTGTGTGGCTGAGTGAGTGAGTGCCTCCTAAATGCATCGATTGAAAAAGTTCAACATTTCCTGGCTATAAATATTTATATGCACATTGCGTCTCGTGGGCTTGCACAGTGAGCATGGGTACAGCTTTGGAGCTGCACCCAGATTTTAGACTGATCTGTCGGTATACCGCCAAGTTATTGTGCCACGCTCAATAGGTGGGAGGATTATTGTTTGGTCAGAAAGCAAATTGCGTTTCCAAAGTGCTTCTGAAGTGATATTCATTAGTTTTTTTTTCTGTTTGTTTTTCTCAGATCGAACAAAACAATGCAAGTGTGTGTCACTGGTTCTGAGGAGGAAATTAAGCTGATATAAGTCTGTTTAAATATTAAGGGCCACTGCATGGAGCTGCTCGTAGGACCTGCTCAAGATCGAAGTGTGACAACGCATCTGAATAGGCCAAGATTCCCTGGGAACAGGAAAGATATCCAGTGAACAGTATGATTACTGTGTCATACAAGCTCTTGTGGGTCAACTCAGCATTGAGCAAGTGTGCTCCAGTGTTAAAATCCCACCACATGCATACATTCATGCCTCCTCTTGCATGCATAAGAGCTTTTTCAATACAGCCGTGACCTTTCTTTTTCCTCGAGCCCTGTGGGGAAGTGCCGAGAGGGGAAAACCTGCAGATTAATCACAATACATCCCTGACACAGAGCTTTGATTTTGCCCGAAATGGGAACAAAAAAAAAAAAAAAGCCGAGGTTTCCTGCGTGCTACCAATCGGCTTAGGTTCCCTTCTGTCTCCAAAATGTGCAGATTGAAGATCAAACTGTGCCGATTGACAAACCCCAGTTCTGCTGCAACGCTCCTGCACTGATTCCTGCTGTTCACTTGAGAAAAACATCGCCCTCATCTGCTCAGTGTCTTGTCTGAGGAGCTGATGCATTCTGAGAGATTACACAGAGATCCAGCATCTTCCAGGACATCGCGTACAGACACCAGAAGTGTGGTTAAAAATACGTTTGTGCAACTTTACACAGCATTTCTTTCTTTTCTTTTTTTTTTTTTTTTTGAAGGTTCACTCAGCCTGCCTATCGTAGCTTCAGTTCCTGTTCTAACGTAACCTTGTCAAACAAAAATAATGTGTGTTTGGACCGAAGCCCGTGGCCTCGGACTGCTCGGCTCATTTGCATGGAGTGAAGGTCAACTGCGAGCTCATCTCACAAGCAGGAGCCTCCGTGGAAGATTTGAATTATTTACTCCATTCCCCACTCTGAGGGCAAGGGGTAATCGTGGTATTTTACCGGAGCAATTGAATCAGCATAAACAAGGAGTTCAAGACGGTTTAAAAAAAAGAAGTAAAAAACAGCAGAAGAAAATATATATGTTTAAAAAAAAAAAAGAAATCAGATTTTGAATCTGAATTGTTGAAGAAAGAAAACATTTTTTCTCCTCAAGCGGTGTCACAAGCCAAAGTAACAGGTTTAGGGTAATCAGGTTGTATACATTTAAATCTGTGTAATCCGCATGGCAAGAAAAACTGTTGCAGCACCCGCTATTGATTCCAAGAGGAAGCATGTATAATGTGAAGAATGTCGGATAATTGATATTGATTCAGTGATATATAAATAGATAGGAAGGGGAATGAGGGGTTCAGGAAATGTGAATAAATTAAACACATGTGCTCCCCGCGCATAGAAAAAGACGATATTTCACAGAAGAGAAGATCTGTCGTTCATCTTCAAAGTCACTTTTCCATTTTGTAAAACAGTCGTGTAATTCCCTCGCGTCGATGTTGTGATGCAAAGGTCTATTACAGCTGCTGCAACTCAGCCGAGATGTTTCATTCTGTGAAACTCGGTGCTGATTTTTTTCATCTTATTTCCAGTTTGTTGTACCTTTTGCCGTTCCACAACCTGAACAGATAATTGGATCAATGTTTCGTTCAAAGACGTTAATTTATTGTTTGTTTATTGTTACAGCCTCATCTCAGGAAAGGCAGAACACAACCTCAGAAGGCTGTACAATGGGATGATTGCTCCTATGTAAATATCACACAACCTCCTCACAATTAGCATGTAGCTCGGGGTATTCAAACATGTCGAACATGCAGCTGGTTTCTTTGTGGAGTACATTTCAACTCAATCCCGAGTGAAGCAGGGCGATCCGTGTGAACACAACGCGGGGAAGCGCACACAGAGCGCACGTGAGGCCCACAGATCACACGCGACACACAGCAGTGAGAAAGTCATGTGAAGGTAGATGTGGATGTGCTCCCCTGCTCCCTGTTTCTATTGAATTTCTGATTATCACACAGATATGTGATGTGATCATTACAGAGCGATGCAAATGACTATTGCCCTGTTTGCTCAGGGCTCCTCTCCTTGGCAAAGCGTTCGCTGATGAATATTTAAAGCTCTCACTAACAGAAATAGATTGTCATGGTCGTAGGAGTTGTTTCCACAGCACCGTATCTCCCCCATCCCCCCCCCCCCCTCCCCCTTCCTTTGTTGGCCACAGTCAAGGATTTTCAGAAAACCCATCAAGAAACTGAAGATTGACATGCTGATATTTGGACTGAAGTGTGGTAATGTTTTTCCTGCAGAGGAGTTTGTGCAAAAAGTGTTTTCAGAATATGGAAATAACCCGGCAAGCTTAAAGGAAGAATGTTTTCACACTTATCGCCGATTATGAAAATTATTCTCGCGGCGTTTATTGATAAAATCTGCAGCAGGAAGTGAATGTGTGTCTCCGAAGCACAGCGCCGCACCGTTGTGCTACTCAGCCGGAACAGGAGGACAGGACAGGCCCCCCCCTGTCCCCCCCGGTCCCCCCCGGTCCCCCGGCAGGTTGTTTGTGTCCCGGGTTTTTATTTCAAACAGCTCCACAGAGGAACGTTTGGCTCCTCTCAGCCATTTTCCTGCAACTTTCGTTTTTAATATTGCTTGGCAAGCCCACGATCAGTGACGGAGGTGTAGAGGCGATCGCACTGGAGGTCCTGACACAGATGCGGCGAGCACAGGTGTGACTACAAACCGAGCTCCTCTCATAAAACTTCCTATTGATAATTTCAACTCACTGCTACACCAACACAATGGAAGCATTTTGGTCATTTGGAGGACACAAACCAGACGACAAGTTGTCAACACACCTGCAGGCCTTCACAAACAAGCGATTACATCACCTTGACAACACAGGGTGTTTATCGCGGGTTTACAGAGCAACCGTGCCGGTGCTGCCCACTCCCGCCTGAGCAGGAATGAGGTTAGCAGTGGATTAGGCTGAGGCACCTTGTTTGTGTTCTCGACTTTATTTTCCTCAGAAAGCCTTCGCCGGTGTCAGGAGGCATTAGCGTAAAATTGTCAATCTTCCTTTCTGTCTCGCCGCTGCAGCTGCTCTCGCTCAGCCGCTCCCTGTCAGACGTCCTCCTTGGAGATTCGGGGAGGCTGCGGGATGATCGTTACTTCAAGTAGACGTCTCAGCCTTTGAGAGTTGATGTGGTTAGAAATGAACGCCGCGACAGGGCGCGACTTTGATCTACTTAGAGAGCCATAATCTCAGCTGTAAGGTCCTGGCACTGGCAAGTGACAAATTGTCAACTGCTAATCATGTCAGCAGGACGATGTGAGAGACAAGCAGCTCCTTTCACCTTCAGCTCGGCGGTTTACAATCAACCTGCTTTTTCTGCGCGTTTCAAAACCTCAGAGGAGCGAGACACAAAGCGATCGGTTCATAAAGGACTGGAAGGTTCCTGTGTAATCTCGCTGCCTTTCATTTTGAAATGTTTAATGATTTTCTCATCTTAACATTTCAGCGAAAAAAAACTGTGTTGATGTGAAAACACTGCGATGCTGGAACAGATGTAAACGGAGCGTCTGCTGGCTCAGAGGCCGGTCGCTTCGTCAATCCACGTGTTGCAGAAACGATCCCGTCTCTGCCAGAACAACTGTTGCCGCCTGCCAACACGACCATAAAGTTATTCTGTTTAAAATCCGGATCGAGAATCATCAAGATCATTCATGTTGAGACATTTGTTTCTGTCAGACAAAGCTGTGAAATCAGCCAAAATAACAACATCGTTTCTGTTTGCAACATGAGGATCAGTGAAATTTATTCACTCGTCCTTCACATCTCATCACTGTTACTTCACAACAAAGGCCGTGCGATTCTCAGTTAATCGACCGGTCTTAATGGGACTTAGTTTTGTTGCAGGTCTACGTGCAGATCAGAACCCAGTTGGTGCACGGCGGCTGCTCTTAAGCTTGGCAAAGCTCGCTGAAGGAAATGCTTTTGTCTTTTTCCCTGCATGCAATTTACTGTCACCAGTGCATGTGATTGTGTTTGTGTCTTATCGCTGTCTTTGAGGCTGCCAGTTTCTCCTCCGTGACTCCTCACCAGCCGCTTTGTTTCTCACAACGATTTCATCTCTGTCTTCATAGAATTACGGGACCTTTATACTTTAGTCTAACGAGGCTGACGCACACGCTCCCTTATTTTGCAACACATTTGAAAAGTTATTTTTATGATGAGCATTGTTTGTTTTGCAGTCTTTTTGTTTTTGCTGGTATGTTGCTGCACATTCTTTGCATGTCACTGATTTCGCTGCCACCTGCACGTCATCAGAACCCACAGAAACAACACCCCCCCCCCCACACACACACACACACACACACACACACACACACACACATCCCCCCACACACACATCCTATCACACATTTCACTTTATCTCATTATAAAAAAGGCTAAAATGAAAAGTTTCAAAAGTTTGTATCATCATTGTTCTGCACTCTCTCTTATCAGTTGCTAATGCAACCCCGGTGATGAGTTTCTATGAAGTGGGAACACAGTGTGCTGCCAGATACCAGACTGGATGCAGCTGAATGGAGAAGGAGAAAGCTCTGATGTGCCGTGAACACCGGGTACATGCGAGTGGATCCTCGAACAGGATGGGAGGCGATGTCACGAGACGGCCTGACAGCTTCTTGGCATCAGGCCGGTGGATGTGTGCATCCAGATTCCTTGGGAGCAGAGGGGAAAGATGAATATTCCGACGCTAATGCAGGTGGAGAGAGTCCAAACCACATTTACTGCGAGATAGATTGAATTAGTCTACAAGAAGGAGTATGGACTCAACCTGTGTCGAGATGACAATCAATTAAAGCAGAAAATGGTGAATTGCCGAGGTGGACAGATGGGCTGAGATGTGATAATTCTCCAGTCAATCAAACGGGGCTTTTGAACCAAACAGAGCGACGGCGAATGAATCCACTGTTCTGAAAGTTGTTTTTTCAGTTTGCTTTCGCTCACTGAATACAACACAAAGACAGCATCAACACAAAGACAGCATCAACACAAAGACACAGTCAAATAAAGCGCAACCTTACTACTTTTAGCTACACAATAGTTGGAATAAAACGTTTATGGTGCAGATGAGTGGAGGCTTCAGTTTCAATGTTTTGGTGTCATTCCAGCTGAACTCCAGTAAACATTGTGAGCTGATGGTACAGTGTTACTGTTTTATCAGTAAAATGCTGACTGGAACCAAAACTAAGGCGAGCTCACATTCCCCAACTCTCTGGTAGACTCCCAACATGTTTCTGTTGAACACTAATCAAACTTTGTCACTTGTGAGTGTATCGTGTACTTCTGATGAAAAATGAAGGCAACTTTATGATTGCTAATGCCACAGATTTGTAATTTGAAAAGACAAATTGAGTTTATTACAACCTGGGTCTCATTTCTTTTCCAATTTTTCCCTCTTGACAGTGACGGGTTTATTAGGCTCCACCGTTATTGTCTGAGACGTGAGAACACGACAACAGTCAAATTAAGCTTTGAAAAATACCTCCACGGTCTTGTTGAGACAAATAAGGCCATCAGATAAATTATTATTCAACATGTCGCAATTTTCTGAAGTTTGATGTTCACTCCCACTGTCTCATGAATAATTTGGGCAGATTTTCGGCGATGACATTGCAGATTTGAAACTTTTCGTATTGTGAGAGACTTCATAATAAAGTTGAATTAAAGGGCCCGGTTGCCACCCACACAATTGGAGATCATCGGTCACATCGTATTAGTCTTTTTTGTCTGTTCTGCAGTGTTCAAATCAAGGTGACAACAATGACTGATGGCTTCCATAAAGTTCCGGCCGGTGGATTTTTTTTCTTCTGGATGTTGGCGGTGATGCTGTCAGATGGAGGGGGGTTTGGGGGGGGGGGGGGGTTGTTTGGTGAAGCCTCTGGAGGCTGCAGGCAGTTTCTCGGGGACTCAGGAACACTGGCTGCTTGACAAGAACAGGGGAAGGCTTCCTGATGAGCACACAGGAAATGAAATATGGATCGACCCCATCTATTTACTGTCGCTACACTTTAACAAAGTGAGTTGTCAAAGTAGTGGGGGCAACGCTGCTCCTGGAGAACAGAGCATGCAGAGCGGCGAGCCTCGCTGGGCGTGACAACGATACTTCAGCGGAGTCCAGGCTCGAGTGTATCGATGGGTGGCAAAGAGTGGTGCTCACTGAACAGGGAGGTGGGCGGGGTTGACAGAGCGTGAAGGGATCACTCATCGATTTGTTTGCCTTTCACAAACTCGTCGTCCTCTGGAGTTTATCGGTGGTCAAGTGGAAAGCCGGGGAGAAAAACCAAAGGGTTATTTAGGTCAAAAACACAGCCTGACATGGTAATGACCTTGTTTTATGGGAAGACTTGGGGTCATTTTTCAGACTTTCCACTTGAAGTTGGCAGTAACTCCCTGTGACTGTGTGGGTCCGCCCCCCCTAAATCTCTTCAGGCCTCCACGGCTCTTTTTCTTTTTGTTTTTGTTGTTGTTGTTTTGCCTGATTGAGCATTCTGCTTTGCGCTTTTGGATTAAACTTGGATGGACGTCCTCTCTGGGGGATTACCTTTCATATTAAATGCCGTGCATCTGTTGACAGTTTGTTAAACTGTGGAGAAGTGAACACCTGAAGTCATTGCGTTGACTTTGCACCACCTTCAGGTCCAATGCAAATCAAAAGTCCTTGTTTTTCAAGGGTCACAGTTTGCAAGGAATAGTTCACATTGTCAAACACCTCCAGTGAATAACAATCCCCCAAAACTTCGTATGCGCGGACTGAAGGACGGTTGAAATTTCTCTGTTGTTCTGTAGTATTCATGGATCTTAAGACGACCTTCAAACCTGGCTCATGTGTGCTCCATTGATTGGAGTTTTGATGAGCTCATTTTTAGTCATTATCCCAAACATTGTCTTAATTGTCCTGCCAACACTCTGAATGTTTACTGGCAGTCCCTAACAAAGACTGAATATTGTTTTTGCTTTATTGTATTAGACACACCATGTTCATCTATTCCCTTTTCACTCATGTGAGTCGCTTTGTGATCGCTGTCCCTGAAGACGGTGCGAGTGATCAACACAGTAACTACGCCCGCTCGTTTCATGTGTCTGTATTATTTCAAGTGTTGCACATAACACGCGGGTAATGGCTGGTGCGTCCCATATTCTTTTGTGGCCACCATAGTTTTGCGGATCAAAAGCATCTGGGCTTCATTATGCAATCCAACACAGTTTGGAAGAGGAGACAAACCGAGACTTTGGCAGGCCGGCCCGCTCGCTGCTCATCTTCTGGCTGACCCTCTCTGCATATCAGCATACAGTGTTTTCACAGCCCATTGGTATGCACTTGGCTCTCAGCTCCGACCGGGCATAATTGTCGCTTCAGTCTCATAATGTGTATGCACAGTTCTGTTACTCACGATGCCAAAAGTCCTGCTCAGCAGCGTCAGGGTTGGGAATATCAACAAGAAGCAGAGCAGACAAGCAATGAATATTTTAACCGCTCTTTAAAAAGAAATATTTCCCCTCCGACATGTCAAATTCTTGGGTTTGACATGTATATCAAAATGTTCAGCATTTGCTCCCACAAGGAAATAAATCTTCAACCAATAAAATGATATAAATAGCCCGGAGAGAGAGACAATTCCTCTGCCAGAAAGAGACTGCGCTAAAGTTCATGGCCTGTAATTATACTATTCCTTTCTGTGGAGCAATGGCCTGAATTCCTTTCAGAATTGTTGATCTTGTGAGTTGTCACCACAAAGTTAATTTCCCCAGGGAGTGCAATATAAATTGCATGCCAGTGAACGGAGGTAATAGCTGTGGTCTTAGAGATATGTTTGGCAGCAACTTCCAAGAGGCATGCAGAGGCACAGTGTCTGTGAATTTCCAGTGACTCACAGCATCACTGTGCTTCCCGCTCATTATTTTGCAATCGGGAACAAGTGTTTTGGCCACGTCTTGGTATATTGCCTTGTGGTCTCTCAGCAATTTGTTGTTATTATGTTCATATTTTAAAGAGCGAGGTATATTTCCTGCTAATCAAAGCTGATGAAGCTGCTCGTGTTGCACATGGTAACTGGAGATGTGGGGCTTTGGAGAGTAGTGACCTACGGCACTGCCACATGAGCTAATTGTTGGAGTTTATAAATATATATTTATATATTTACAACAGCCACCCCCACCAACTCCCTGCTGGAGCCCAGCAAACAAACTCGACATCATGTGAATTATTTATAAAATCCCTCTCGTAAAGTAGGTTTGGGAAAGCGTTTTTAACTTTTACCTCTTCCCACTGAACACCCACAAATATCCACCAGATTAATGGGACCTATTTAAGAGGCGAGCAGGAGAACACTCAGTATCCAGCCTGCTCCCAGTAGCAGTTCTACAGGAACTCCAGGTTCCTATGGGAGACACGGAGAGTCTACGAGGCTCCACTGTCCTGGAACCAGCTCACAGTGTCACCGTGTTTGCTCACCAGTCGATATGGATCAGTGTGTGTGTTTTATGGCTTTCTGCCCTCCGCTCCTCTACCTTGTAGCTCCGCCTTTCATTTGTCTCACCTCATTCATCACCTAGATCTTTTCCACCTGTGTCTCATCGGTGCCCATGCTTCCTATGTGTATACTTCAGTCTCTCCTTATTTTCATGTTGAATCTTTGTTTTTTTCACTCTGTTGCAGTTCTTTGTGACTTTGTGTTTTTTCTGCTCGTTTGTTGTTTTTTTTAATTACCGCCACCAAAGTTTTTGCCTGTTTGTTGTTTTTTGTCTAACTGATGACAAAAAACTCAAGTCCTTGAAAGTCCTTGATGATTTGATTGAACTTTGCAGTTACAGTGACAAAATAAATTTCTATTAGAGTGCCACATGTGAGAGGTTAAAGGAACCCCCACAACTGGCATTCTGTCTACAGAGTCCCTTTTAGTTTTTCAACAGTTTTCCATTTTTTTTCTGCTGTTTTTCCCCCCAATATTTGTATTCATGAAACAACCTTTGTTTCTGGTGCATGTTTTCACGATGTTCCGCCTTTACTTCTCTCTCCACTCTCTGGATTTGAATCCTTTTCCTTCTCACCCTGACAGGATATTTTCGGTGAAAAATATTCAATATAAGTGTCACATTTCTTTCCTCGAACAGCAAGATAAAAGTCCGTCTGGAAAAAAATTGTTGTGCGGTGCGACAAAAGTTTAGTCTGCTTTTCATGAACATATAGCAAGACTAATAATTCATTGCTGCAGACAGTTAAATTGGGATGAAATAGAGATAAAACAGTGTTGAAACTCTTAGTAGGCAAATATTTGGAGGTACCGGATGAAACTTCTTAAATGCAGTTTGTAATTGGCCGTTCACCGTTCCTTAATAATGCAAAGTAGAAAATTGGATTTTTTTTCTTGACTTCCACATAATTAGAAGGTTGGGAGGGGAAGGAGGCCCATATGGCGCCATTTATAATTCATGTCCTTCTGATTGAAGTGTCCCTCGTCCGATGCTGTAACACACTGTATGAACTGATCCAGTCACGTGGGTCTTATTTTGGTTTATCCTTCTCGGTGGTATTCTGGGAATTGACAGATGCTGCTCCTCATCATTGAATATGAGCAAACATGACATCATAAACCTGCCGCAAAGTTCCATCACCATAAAAGGCACCTACATTAATTCACAGCCGTCCAATTATATCATTCTCGCAGGAAGAGTTTTTTTCCGGCAGAGTTGTATTATTTAATATAACGCGTCGTAATTGCGGCTGATTTATGGGCAGGGTTTGTAACCTTTTGAATATGACCAGGAAGATACGCCATCAATCCTGAAGGTTAACCACAACATCTGTGTGACAGGTTTCTGATTGTGCTCATATGGTTGTGTGACTGATACGGCGACACATGGCACCCTACTGAGACCAATGACTGCTTTATGCTTCGGCTGCACAATAACTCACTATCATGCTGGAGCCTGCCATCCATCAAAGGGCTCACTAATTTCCCTCTGGATGTAATAAGGCTCCCTTTCATGAAAGAAACAGCACTTCTATCTCATTTTCCTTTCACTCTCCGCTTTGTTTGTTTATCATGTTCACGCAAGGACACGCAACCGCTTCAACAGATCTATACAACTGGGCATATATTCATCCGGCATACTCGATCAATACATTTCTGGTCTTTAAGGAGTTAGGTTTCTATTTCGCATGGGCTGGACAAAGTGTGTGTTCGCCTGACAAAGCTGTCACTCTCCACTCTGGCACTGCTGCTGCTTTGATACTGACGATGCTCAGGTGCATTAGTGATATCATGGCAAAGGAAAGAGCAGCTAAAGGGAAGGTTTGGCAGGAAAAAACAATGACACTGGGAACAACTGAGGGTGTATTCTTTTTTCTTTCTTTCATCAAAGCAAATAAACTTTTGTTTAGTTTGTGAATATTTGTGCATGTGGCAGTGGTAATACAATTATTACAATATTCTGAAAGAAGGGCATCTTTAAAGAGTAATGACAGAAACAAACATCTTGGTGCTTCGTTGCTAAATGCTCGTATCTTCTCGCTGTCGCTTTCACTGCTGCTTGATGAATCTGCAGTAAAAAAGTTCCATTTTTCACTTTTACTGATATTGTACAAACCATTTTAGCAAGTTAAACAAGAAGTCAAGAGTCATTACTAGAAAATTCAGGATGCAAAACTTTCTTGCAGAGGCGAGCATGAGTGACATTCCTAATGATCTGATTTAATCCAATACATCAGTTTTGCGACACATTTACTACAGGTAATAATGCTCAGTCTAGCTTTAGGTCACCAGAGAGGTTTTCACTATGTTTGTTTTTCTTTAGGATGGTAGTTTGTAGTTGTGTTAAACCCCCGACTACATCATTTAAGGGGTGAGTTTCTTCTCGAGAAATAATTAGCAGCGGGTCTGCTGTGGATACAAACTGTGCCACTCCTGCCACAGGCTTCAGTAGGAATGCAGAAAGGCTGAGATTCATAGCTTGTCCTTGGCGGTGTGGCATCTACACAAATCTTTACAATTAAAGCTTTGTTAGTGTCCAGGCTGGCCTAGTTCTCCTCTCACAAGCCTGCTGCCCTTTAGTGCACAGCTATTTAAAGGCCAGCTTGATGAGGACATTTTTTAGCCTTGCTTGTCTCGTGTTGAAACAGAAACACCGCTTCTGATGCGCATCAGCATTTTTTTTTTTTTAAACAACGAAAGTGGGCAGAACAAACACCCGCACATCCCGTCTGCAGTCAAAGTCTCCCCGAAGGTCACACATGATTTTTTATAAGCTATTAAGATTTTATGGTTGATAGAAGTCTTCCTCAGAGATTATGGAGGATTCCAGCGGGGACCTTTTAGAGCCAGCTGATTGCTATCTTGGCCTCTGAGCACAGAGAACCTCCATCACGCCGGAGCTGAGATCAAATAAAAGTTTCCACTCCATTTTAACTTCTGCACAAAGTTGGACATTGGCCAGAGACAGGGGGAATTTCTGTGATGTACAGCTTCAGGGCCAGTGACTGCACATCCCATCCTGTGAGCTACACCACTCCATCATCTCTGACTGACCACAGGAAGTAAATGTGTGTTACCAACCAGGCTTGACAAGCAGGATTTTAGATTAAAACAAAGGAGTTTATAGGCATTAGGTTGGTAATTCAAATCTATGGGTAATTAAAACACACCTTAAACCTCCATCATTGTTTTGATAAAGGAAACAAGGGTGAGGCAAAGGGGGGAGTGAGTCCGATATAACCTGGACCAGGTCACAAGTTCAACACAGACACACAAATTCAAATATCAACAATTCAAAGTAGCCAGTTGACCCTTTGGTCACGTTCTTGGACTGAAGGCGGTTATTGGTGTGCCTTGAGGGAAGAAAACCCATGAGAAAGCCAACATGTGATGGTCCAGCACACGACTCCGCATAAAATGCCCCCCGGCTGCTCGCCCACGCTCCCCCTCGCTAAAACCGATCGTGATGTCACCTATGTCAAATTAATCATAACAAAGATAAATAGCGCGTTATGCTCGTCAACCAGAGGCCTGACCAGTGAATGTACCCGCCGAAAACTTTCCGGCAGCACACTGCCATACAGATGTAATCAGAGCCTCTCACCACCACCCACCATGTGTCAGAGCGGCGCAATCCATCAGCCTCCCAGCTCACACTGAGAGCAGGCACAAAGAGCTAAAGACCGAGGGACTGATGCAACTCCACTGTTCTCACATCGAGCCAAAACTTTGAAAACTTAATTGTAAATGGGCCTGAAATCGAATTGTAGCATTTACTTCCCCTGTCTGAGCGCGAGCCCACGCATCACCCGATGCTCACAGGAACCATCCTGATTGGATGGGGAACCCCTGCAGGGCCACACATGTACACCGTCCGGTCCCTGTGATTGGTGTGTTCGCTAATCAGAAGTGGCAGCCTGATTACATGGGTGGTCTGGGGGATAAGAAGGCACAAAGGGACCTTGGAGTCACCTTACACAGCATGAGGCCACGAGAAAGCAGAACGTGTGAGGAGCCAGTGTAAAAGGGGGAAGTATCCATGTCACTCTCCTCCTAAAAATGCACCTGTTATTAACGCAGCAGGCTGTGGAAGGTGGGTGGTGCAACATTATTGTGTGCTTCAGCCTGGTTGATCAGAAGCGAGAGCTAATGAATCAACAAGCTATTTTAGGCAAACAGGCACCCAATGAGTGTTTCCGGCGCAAGATGGAGATTGATGATAATGTAGCTGCTATTTTTCTTTATGTGCAAATTAGCTGCTCTCAGTGGCTGGAGTGAACAGAGACCTCGTGAACAATGAGTGACTGTGATGGTGAATGATACCAAGCTGAAAAAATGCCAAGCCCTCATTAAGACGAAGAAACAGCCTTGAATGTACTCAGTAAAGAAGGACGGATAAAGAAATTGTGTTTGCAGTGAGCGATACATCACTCTGGTTTTCATTTATACAGTGAATTACCATGTGTTTTGTTTGCTTTGCTAATGACTTTGCAAGGATCCCGACAATCAATCGGTTGGATTCTGGTGTCTGAAATCTGCATCTCTGATTTCGCTGCTGGAAAACTCCGAGTGTCCTACGAATGAACGGGCGGCTCAAGTCATCGCCGAAATCACATCAGCTTGTCGCTGAAGAATCAGCCGGGCTGGCTGTGTACTGCTTTTGTCGCGCACATCAGATAACCCGGCGCTGACAGTGTACTTGAAGGAATGTTTCCCCCTAAAGGTCTGTATCTGGGCTGTAATAAGGCAGCCATCTTCCCACAATAGTGTAATCTACAGCTCGACTGCTCTCAGGGGATCACAGGAGCGTTAACATTTTATTACCAGACCTTTGAGGCCACAGTGATGAATTCCGTTTCATCAGCTTCTGGTTTAACACTTTGGCTCCCTGACGTCTTTTTAAAAGGCACTGCTCAATAGAGAGTATATGAGGTGCGTCCGCATATAAAATGTCACTATTAAAAATACCCATAAAGAAGGCATCTCCCATACTCCTTTGCAGCTGACACCTCTTCCTCTTTATATCTTCCTCTCTCGGGCTGACAAACCTTTTTTAACTTTCTACAGCCCCCCCCCCCTTTCCCCCTTTCCCCCATCATGCCTGAGTGAGGTGAAAAATGAAAGGCAATAGACTCTGGCTCCCGGGATGGTGGAGAGAGAAGTGGAGCAGAGCCGTGGAACTCTCCGCCGGGCCAGCTGATTGGCTGATGAGGCCTGCGACGGCTCCCAGGAAGAGATGGAGAGAGTTAAAGGTAACCGCTCACCTCACACCGCTGGCCAAGGAGACATGGAGTTTAGATAAGCGTGATTGCAGCCATTAGGATGACACCTACGAACATGAGGGAGGAGGCTCAGCAGGTCGCTCACCTCCAGCGCAGGAATCTCCATTATTACAGGGAAGAAACTTTTTTTTTTTTTTGTTGCGCTGCGACAGCTAAACTTTCTTGTCGCTTTTTGTCGTCTATTATCTTGGTGCTTTGTTGCACTTCCATGCGGTATTCAGCGAGACAGCAACCAGGGTGCTGTAACATTTGCAGTCAGTGGTATAATTTCACAACAGCAGGTGGTGAGCTGCTGATAAAACAATACAATGGAAATGATGTTCCCCTTCTCTTCTCTGTTTTTACTCTGTGCCGGCACTACTTCCTGCGATCTACTCTGCTTTGGTTTTCATTGAAATCGCATCCCGTCTTGTCAGTCTTCATCACAAGGACTCGAAATTTGCGTTATATCATTTGTCTGCAACGAAATTCAACAAGTACACAGAGGCAAAGATGCTGGCTGCGAAGATGTAGTGATGGCCACACAAAAAGAACCTAATCCTGCTGTTTGTTTTATCATGATGTTGGTTGACATTTGGCCATTTTACCTCATTGGCAGAGTTAATAAAAAGAAGTGATTGCTGTTGGTAGTTTTGAAAAATGGGCTTGATTGTTTTTTTCTATGGTTTGCTGTCTCAATTCATCTGTTGACATCCTTTCTAATTATTTGCCAGCAGGTGACTGACTAGTGCTTCTAGTGTTCATCTGATATGTGCGGTATTCATTGGTCATCACAAAAAAATCACAACACCATGAATTAAACTAATGAGACAAAAAAAGAGTAAACCTGATCAGCCAATTGATAGTTGTTGAAGTGCTGTCGACTCCTTCTGAGAGCCCCTGAAATTTGTGAGCTGGAATAGCAGAGAAATATTGCACCCTTATCTTATCGGGCCGTCATCCCGCATTCAATCACTGCCAACTTTCCAGAGTCACATCGGCAAGGTGAGAACATCAGACACCCAGGAGCAGGACTGATGATCAGACAGAAGTCAGCCACCTTGTGTGCGGCACACTCTTCTATGGATTTCAGCTTCTATTTGCCAGGGTGTCCCTCGGCTCAGCAAAGCATCTGTCTCAATCAATGAGGCCAATAACCACAGGCTCCAGACAGCTTGTCTGTCTGCCACTGTGTTGTCTCTGACATTCACTCTGCCTGGTCGTCTGAAGTTACCAGCCGCTGAAAGCTGCGACTCAGCAGTGGGTCAGCCAACAGAAATCTTTATTAAAAGCCCAAAGAATTTTCGACACAATCCAATTGTGCGAGACGTAGAAATTCTTGTCTGGTGTGACAAAAGGAGCAACAATGTGAAAATGAAAGGGTGAGCAGTTTGGTTTTCTTGCCAGGGTTAGAGTGAGGTCAGGTTCAGGTTATTTACCACAGTGAAGGTCAAAGAATGTATTGTGACATCAAGTGACACACAAGTGTGTGTATGTGTGTGAGCAGTGACGTGAGACCCAGAGTCATTAGGGGGATATCACCTGAAGTGACAGCGAT
This sequence comes from Malacoctenus triangulatus, assembly GCA_032274725.1. Lineage (NCBI taxonomy): Eukaryota > Metazoa > Chordata > Actinopteri > Blenniiformes > Labrisomidae > Malacoctenus > Malacoctenus triangulatus. The sequence continues at coordinate 9,641,882 of JAUESE010000057.1, read as the reverse complement.
GACTGCACACTGTTTGGTGGCCATTTACCAGGATGATGGTTTGAAAAACGCCAGCGAAGCTTCACATGTCTTATCTGCCCCGTGATTGAACTGCACACCAAATACAAAAATATTGGCAGAAACTGACTCCGGGGGTCCCACACAGCAAAGAGGTAATTTCATCTTTTAGATCAAACAAAAGGAAGGTGGGACTGATGGAAACGACAATGTCGGGGCCGGGGGAAAAAAATGGCAGCCTGACGGCGATTAGTGATTAAACAAAACTCAAGAAGTTGTTGGCTGGCGGGGCGGGCATGGAACAGATTCAGCTTTGAAGCAGATGCCAACTTTTGGAGCCCGTGAGATCCATCAGGCAGACAGGATGCGAGACGTTAAGCTGCTGAGAGGAAGTGAGCACAGCAAAGATAAACGCCTTCTGGCTTTTGGCTCACAGACAGCCTCCCATTGCTTGTGCTGCGGTAGCTGCACCACTGGGAGGGGAGTGGGACAGAGGTGTCAAACAAGTCTGGGAGAGTACATCTTCTCTCTACTGATGTGGAGTAAATAATCTTCTGATAATCCCTGTAAGAGCTGTTACTAGTGGGGAGTGAAAGAAAACGGAGGGTACGAGAAAGCCACCAAAGGATCACTCTGAAAAAGGTGACTCAATACATTGGGGGGAATTTTCATGAAATCGTTTCATGAATCTTTTGAATGAGGTGCAAATTAGTTTGGTTGTAGAAACAAAGTCAAGAAAGGTTTGTTCTTTTTAGTGGGAATCTGTCAAGTGACTTTGATCTGATCTAAACCTGTAATCCACACAATGGTGGCATTTAATGAACTCTAAAAGTACCTGATCCGATAAAGTGTCCATAAAAGAGACGCATTTTAGTCCTCTGCTCTCACACAAGAACACTGAGTGATCAATGAACTCTGAAGTCTCTTCTCTGAGGGTTTTCTGAAGGGACAAAAGTGAGCCATAACTAGCAGAACAAAGTGTGGCAGACAACAGTCGACAGACCACTCCCTAAGCCCCGCCCCCTCAGCATTTAGCAGCTAAGGACTCGATGGAATCTGAAACATCCGGAGTGCACAATACACACAGAATGACCAGTTTCCATGTTAGAGCACTGTGGAGGAATCTTTTATATCATTAATTCTAATTCAGTGCAGACAAAATCAAGCCCAAAGTGATTTTCAATCAGCAAATTGGTCGTCAGAAATTCAAGCATTTCTTTTTTAACCTCTTTTTTTCCTCGTGAAGGACCAAACAAAATGTGTAGTTATAGGCCTTACATTGAAAAGACGCTCACACTCCTTTATCTAAACACCCAGAACAAATATCAATAAAGAGTTAGACAGCAGTAAAGCTGGTGAGACCTGCACTTCTCACCGAGGCAATTAGCTAAGTGCAATACAAGGCCGTCCCAGCACTCTGAGCTGTTGGCCGCCGGATGAAAGGAAACACTCTCACCTAACATCGTGATCAATACGTGTGTTCTCTGCTTGGCCCTGTCCCACAGCAATTATCGCACGCACACGCACGCACGCGCCCGCACACACATACGCACACTGTTTGGGTCGAAGTACATTTGACCCACATCCCTGCAAAGTCAAACCAAACATCCACTTTGGTCTCATCTTGATGTCACACTCTGGAAGCCTGAAAACACACATGAGGAGAGTTACGTCTCCGGGACTTCAGGGAGTTCTCCAGAATATTGATATGAAGTAACTCTGATTATTGAAGATGCACTGATGTGATTTCAGTGATTTGATTTTGTGACCTTCAAACCTATGATCTACTCATATCAAAGCGGCAGAAAGGGTATTTTGTAAAGCACTTCCTTGAAACTTGTTGGTCGTAGTGACTAGCAGCTGTAGCATTGAGAGGAGCTACTGATGTTATCATTTTATAATGAGAGGCAACAACAGCAGCCGGTAAACCACCCACAACCTGAACATTGTTGGCTGGTTGTAGTTGATGGGGAGCAACGTGTTACCAGCTACACCTGCCTCTGCAGTGATGACTTTACACTCACAAAAACAAGATGTTGTTGAAAAACGTACTTTCAGAAGACGGATCCATTTTTATACATTTTCTGAAATTTTTAAAAAACAAAATAAAAGTGATAAATTATTAATATAAATCACATTAATTTTAATAATATTTTTTCAGTGTATGAAAATTGAGTTCACTTTTTTTTCAAGTGAACTCTTCAGTTATGCAACAAAGCATCCTTTCATAATGTGTTGTGAGATAAACTGGAATTAGGTTTTCTTTGTCTCGCATACAAAAATCTGCTTATAAATGAGGAACAGCAGCATTTTTCTCGCTACTGCATGTGGCAAAGTCACTGACTGCATTCTTGTTATTCTTTACTATGGCGGAGAAATGAAAAAAATAAGAGATTATATGCATTTTATCGCTTCTCCACATGTAGGAATTAATAGCAGAATAAAAAGGTTACCACTGATAGAAGTCCAAATTCTAGACTGAGCTATTTAGCAAGGCCAATCATACAAACCCATTAGTGTTGATAACACGATGGATGCAAACTCTCATTCCAGGAGTCTCCTTCAGAGCATCTGATAGGTGTGAGCTGTGTGAAAGTTGAGGACACAGTGTGCCGTGTTCATCAATCACACTTTTAAAAGCCATTACTGTCTGTCACTGTAACCCCACGGGAGCTCGGAGGGTGGAGGAGTCACACACTCAAGGCTGAACATCCAACTTCACAATGCAAGTGTGTGTGTCAGTGTGTGTTCAGGCTGTCTCTTATACAATGTTGGTGTGCTTATGTGTACTTAGCAGTGTTTGTAGTGGAATAGAAATGACTCGGTTTCCTGGGTGACAGGTGTATCACAGGGGCGGAGAAGAAAACTGTATTTTTAACACAATGTGAAAGGGAGATGTCAAGGATGGAGGTCTGGTAAAGAAACATCCCACGTGAGGAAGGCGCTTTAATCAGTCACCGTCAGGTTACTCGTCTACTTTTGCCCCATCACAGCGAGCATTTGAGGTGACAGGAGAAACTTTCAAAAACACACTTTTTGCATCAAAGGCACTAATTTACACCTCTCAGGGTTTTTTTGGGGTTTGATCAGGAGAAATTAGGAAGCTTGACCTTTGGCCACAAACACTTACAGACCACTCACTGCTGTCAGCCGTGCTCTGTGGAGGGCTGAAGTCCTGGAGTTCTGCAGCGGCGGAGGCGGCAGCACTATTTTTGTTTGTGTGATCATGCTGTGATGAAACTGTTTCATTAAACTGTGTAATAGTGTAAAACTAGTTGTGGTTTTCTTGTAAAAGAAACTCGCTGGGCTCAGAAGTGTTACGGGGATGCTTTTGTGCCGTTTTGTGAAACAGAATGAAAGTCAGGTAACAAACGAGGTGAAGTGAATCTTTACTGTTGCCAAGCTGGCCGTCGTTCTTGGTGGAGCACATTCTTATTAAGATGCTGTCTGATTCTGGCCGACATGTGAGGATACGAGCCATTTTCAGCCGTAGCACATTCCAGTTGTTTATCTCTCCATCTTGTGCTCATACGTTCGCAGCCGTGCTACTGTTGAGGGAACGCATCGCAGAGGAAGCCTGTGGGCTGTGACCTAGAATTTAAATCAAAAGACTACCATATCTGTAACAATCAATATTGTTTCCTTAGCACGCTTTTTGTTCTCCGTGACAGCCCATTGGCAGTCTCATCCGGCAGCTTTACATAAATGTGGGTTCTATGGTCTGGGAACAAAGATGATACCGGCTGGGATAAAAAAGCGCAGGGCTATGTGGGCGTGACCCCTGAAGCAAAAAAGCAACAAATGAGCCATACACTTCCTGCAGTCTACAGATTTATGGCCAAAAGCTGCCGGATTGGTGACCTAAATACAACTAAAAAAGACATTGTAATGGCTTTGAAAGGAGCTGAGATGAGATGGAACTTAAATGATCCCTGCGGAGCCACGAGGTGCTTCTCAGCAGCACAAGTAAGACGGACAAGATAAAGGAAACGATGTGTGTGGTAAGAATAATTAGGAAATGGTCAGAAATTCTGAAACCGAATCAAATATAGTTTCATTTAAATCTGTTTGTGTAATGTGAAGATTTCCTGGATGCACAACTTCCAGTGGGTTTTTGTATGTTGCTTTTTGTGTGCTATAACACCAAGCTGATATTACAAGTTAAACTTGGAACATTTATTGTTCAATTCAAACAGACTTTGAATTTCACTTTATTCGTGTCGCTACATGGACGGTGTCGTCACCTCTTTGTCTTCAGGGAATCCAGCAGTTCCTGATGTGTTTACAGGTGACATCCGCTTTGACCTAAATTAGTGAAATTATGTGGTCATCCTTTTTTTTTTTCATTCGGACAAATCTCCCACATGCTGCTCCGCTCATCTGTAGTTACGCTGAGTTTTCCCTCCACCGTGTGGCCCCGCCTCCAACCGAGGCCCTCAACACCACAAACAAGAAAGCCTTGGTACTCAAGGAGAAGCCAGTCGGGGGACCTTTTCTCAATTAACTGAAGTCTGCCAGCCCCAAGCCCCTCCGCTGAATAAATGACTCTGAGGTTCATGTGAGCATGCACGTTAAATTAAAGCCAGTGTTCCATTAAAAATATGATTTGCTGCAGTAATTGTGAGGGGGAGCGAGTGACTGGCTCAATTAAGTGTGTGGAATAATCAACCTGTGGACCTCGGCCCGAGCGCTGATTGATGGCAACACCGAGATGTTGATCTGCTGCAGCTTACAGCAGATTGTGGTTTTCCCCCGCCTAATGGAAATAATGTGGGGCGCTGCACCTGCAGCTCACTTTCCAACCATGGATTGTCGACTGCAGCCTGCAAAGTAAAGATTGAATAATAAAATAACACCAAGAGTGTGTTTACTTCATTCCTTTATCAAACCCTACTGCACAGGAGAAGAAAAGAACCACAAACAAATAGAATACCGATTATTATTGGTGTTGAACAAAGTTTTTCGGGGAAGTTTGTTTGCCACATTGAGGTGATAAGAAGTACAATCGCTTGCAACTACTCGCATTTGGTGAATTGCAATTCTGGTTTGTGGCTATGATATCTCAGAAAAGGCAAAAGCTTTGTGAGAACTACACGTCCCGTGTGTTTTTTTCTCTGGTCGCACAACAGTCGAGCCCTGACCCGTCGCGAACAGGCCAAACGACCGGGCGGCACAGTGCGATCGCTAATTTTTGGCCCCGCAGTGGCCCATTAAGTTGCAGTAAATTGACAGTTAAGCATCTCGTCTCTGTGTAAAACAAGCAGATTAATCCAACTTTGCACTCTAACTCGGCTTCCCCGCTGTAAATCTGGCTCTCCCGGTGGACTTAAATAAAGCTTTTTAGAGTGGGAGGATGAGATAAGGCAGGAAGGGGCTGAGCTCAGGGCTTCTGCAAGAGGATCAAATCTACACTGTAGAGCTTTGTGGAGTCTCTCCTACCTGCAGGTGCTACAACACACTTTTTCTTTCACCATTTTGTTTTATACAAATTTTAGGAGTTCTTTCTCGTAGCATTTTTGGACAGTTGATGTGACTGATCATTGAAAATGTCCGATTTTGTACGGTTTCTGATTTTTTCTCCTCTCGTTGTGGATTTCATCCATTACACTTGTTTTTACTGAAACAACGAGCCCCAAAGCACTGAAAAAGATGTCCGAGACAGCAGCGCTCCCCAAAAACTGACACCGAGTGAAGACAGATAAATGATTTAATGGTGATGTTGTGTGTACCGGCTACAAAGAGTCACTTTATAAAACTTTCACAGCAGATGATCTGCAGGATCATTTCACTATGAAAATAAAAATTGCTGTGACTCCAGAAAGGTTGAGTAACCGCTGGTCTGAGGAATAGAGGCAACATTATTATTCCGATTCATTTTCTAGATAAATGGCTCAATTACAGGCTGAGGAAATACTTTTAATGATTACAGGAAACATTCCTAATGTTTCTTTTTCAGCGCCGGCAGACAATTTGTTGGGCTGGACCTGCTGTGCAATGACAACGGTGTCAATTAATTAATTACAAGTTTAACAAGTGAACGTTGACTTCATTTCCCTCTGTAATTAGAGGCCCATTACGAAGTCTTTTGACGATGCGTCCTGTGAATTCACAGTTACATATCATTTCCTCCATTATTAGCAAACTGTGACAAGCTTGGCCCAGTTTCACAGGAGAAAGGCTTTCATGAGGGAAAAAAAAAAGAAACAAGTCCACGCTCCAACAAACACAGTCACCACTGAGTTTTATTTGAGTCTTCTCATTAGCCAGTGAAATTACTGGTGTATTTGTTAACAATTGGGAGCCCTCGCTGTTTCAGAGGAGGCGGTTCAATGGCCAAACACAGCGGCGGTCGCTCGGACGCTGGCGTGAGACTTCACAAGGTCTGCGTCGGGTTGACGTGTCGGGATGCAATTCATTGCCACAATGGTGGTGGGAGTGGTGGGGGTGGGGGTGGGAGGGGGGCGCAGTGTTTTTTATCATGAAGTTAAGAATCAGGCGTAAACTTCTGTTGTGTGAGTTTTTGCTGCTGGGCAATAGAATTGTCTTCCAACATGAGTCATTCGAGTGAAGTTTATCTGTTGATCTGACGTTGGTGCTGAAGTAGTGCTTCGCGTCCTTTGTCATGGAAAAGTCTGTTTTCCAAAGCTGTGGCAGGTTTTCAGTAGTCGCGGATGTCAGAGGGAATGAAAGGAGTCTTCTTATTCCAGCAGCAGCAGCAGCACGGACAGAGGCGGGCTGAGCAACAAACATTGTATTCGAATGAGCTGTAAATCACTGCTGCTGGCAGTGAGTAATTGGCAATGTGTCATTCTTTCCTGCTGTGAGTGTGTGGTACACAGCTTAGGTTAAAAAGGACCTGCACAGAGCGTGGCAAGCACCGCAAAGACACAGAGCAACAGAGGCAGGAATATCCTGACGGGGGGGGGGGGGGGTCCGCTGGGCCCCAACCCACCACGGACGTGCCTGTTTGTTCCCTCCGTGTTTGGCCAGAAATAAAGGCCAGCGCTGGCACGCAGCACCGTCTTATTTGGTGTCGTGGCCGTGACCTCCACTTCACACCTACTCTCTCACTCCATGAATGCCTCTCGGAGAGGTCTTGTGTTGTCACTGACTCAACTGCTTTACATTTAATTAATTTTTAATGACTCATTATCTAGGTTAGCGAGCCTGACTCACAGTTTCCTTCCAGACATAAATGTGTATGAGATATTTCTGATGACTCAGTGTTGGAGAAAACAACACAATCTTCCCTCTCTCTGACTTGTGAAGTTTAGAAAAATGCATTTGATTTTTTCGAAAAATTTCATAGCAGAGTAATTATTAAAGATTTGAAAAAGCTCAGGCAAGATGCGAGGTGTGAATGTGACTCAACACCATCCTGGTTATAATTACAGATCCTGCTCGCTCACGCTCACGTCTTCCTCGCTTTCTGTCCTCGTCTAATTGACTCTTTGATTCACAAACATGAGTACAGTGGAGGTAATTTATTGCATCGACAGTATTCGGTGGTGAAATGTTTGCTGTTGCTCTGCACAAAACAGGCAGAGAGTCCCAGTTCTCAGCATGTTTCACAGTCCAACCACCTTCAGCAAGTAACGGAGGCTCTCGCTTTGTTAACGATGCCCTTTTTTTCCCTCCACTAACCTCGGTGTTTTCCTTGAGTCTGCGAGGCTTTGCTCGGTCCGGATCTTATTTCTAATTCCTCCGCTGTCGTGGGCGGAGCGGAAAAGGTCAATGCCACCTCGCTAACGGCCAGCTAGCCAAGGATAGCGTCTCTCCAGGGGCCTTTGTTGCTGATGCCCCTCCTGCGTCGTCAGCTTCTTGTGTATCACAGCCCTCTGCTTTGTTCCCTGCCTACCTGGGGGAAGGGCCTTCTGTCAGGTTAATTGAACACAGGGAAACATTTTGTTCCCTGAAATAGTGCATGTTAGAGAGCAGCACTACATTGGAAACACATTTTGGCAGCCAGTTGTGCCTGCTGAAACAGTGAAACAAGAAAGGATCTTGTCCTTGAATCGTTGTATTTTGAGTCATCTGTGCACTCTAAAGGCAGGAGAAAGCTCCCGTTCGCCTTAAGCGTCTAAAAATGATTGATTAAACTCCAACGAGGGTGTTTTTTTCTTTAAAGCAGCCTGGCACAACTGATAAATTCCACCATATTATAACCAGATATAACTCAGAACACACTCTTCGCCCCCCCTGGTCAAATTCAAACTACCTGTAATCAATATCCCTGCCTCCTTCAATCTCAGACTTAATGTTGATCCTGAGGAGGAGGAGGAGGAACCATTAGCTTCTCAATGAGCGCATTAAAAGCACCTTGATCAGATTTATGAGCGTAATTTACTGTAGACTTGCCTGCGTTATCAATTTAGGGACGACGTAGAGAAACCAACAGTCATTTGCATAATGTAAGCTCACAGCGCTGCGCTGGCTTGGGGGATGCGAGGGCAGGGAAGCTGCAGGTCCACGTGTGTGAGCACCGACGCGCTGATGCTGCAAAAATGGGTCCGAGTGAGCGTGGCGAGGAAGAGTTCAGGTGTGTTTCTGATGACTGAGTTAAGTGAAGAAAATGTGGATTTACACTCTTTCAGGTCGTTGGAGTAAAACACACAGTGAAGTACACTTGCACAAACACACTTTAACGATAAAGTCTGGGATTCTCTCTCTGTTTTATAACATTTAGTCCTTCTCAGAAAGTTAACAACATATTGTAATATTAAATTGACTCTGTGCAGGAGCTCATATCAGAGTTTGAATGTTTGGAGTTGTTCCATCTATTGTGTAGAGAACTCTGCTGGTTTAGGTAATGTTCAGCTGTGAATGACAGCACACTAACTGACTTCGTCTCAGTTGTCAATAATGTGGCAGAATACAGTTTGTGTCTTGTATCCTCTTATCTGAATGTGTCACTGGAAGTCTCACCCAGAGCAGCAGGGGGTCAGAGGAACCCCCCCCCCCGGGCCAGCCATTACTCTATCACAGGTCTAGACATAGACTGACTTATCTGGTTAATTTGTTTGTTATCAAGGAAATTTTTTTCCGGACCAGCTCTGCTTATCTCCACTCTCTCCACACGAGTTTGCACCTACAGTATTTCGCGGCGCTCGCCTGCACCGAGGCGTGCTCGGACATACCGAGCAGCTTCCCACAAGGAAAACGGACAAAATTCGTAGTTTGATAAGACAACAGTGATTCATTTTTTCCCCCCACATCATAACAGTGATAAAAGCAGTAACTCTGGCAGTGTAAACAATGTAAATCTGGATCAGACCAGTTCAGATTAAGTTTCTAAGTTTATTCATATTTCTATAGAAAGTTGAACAGTTTTGAGTTAAAGTTCCATCATGAAGTGAGTCATGGTGCCGTTACAGCCTTGAATATACGATCAGATGAAACCGTAATTTGGGCTGCAACCATGTGGAAAGGCATCATTGCTCAACAAATCTCCTTTATAAATGTGACGCTGGGAACTGATGGTGCTTCCCCAGTTATTTTTTTTTTTGTGAACCTGTTTGGGTTCATGCTCCTGAAAGCGGCAGGTGCAGGAAACATTTCCCCCGGATCAGCGCTGCACATTCACACAGTCACAAATCTTCAAAAGCGCAACACTAATCACACAGGAGCCTTAAATGGCTGACAACAGCAGCTGCTCCGTTTAACGAGTCGGGCTGACTGGACACTATTTGGCTGGGAACTGACCTGATTGGACAAAGCCAGCGATCCTACACAGAGGAGCACTTTAGGAGCAGTCAGAGCAGCGTTTCTGACAAACGGTTAGAGAATGAGTGATCGACAACAACGGTGATGGCTGCACTTCAATGTGTGAATGCACCACTGGGAGTAACTTTGGGGTTCAGGGTCTTACACGCAGACGGGGTGGGATGGGGAATCGAACCGTTAGCTTTTGGATTGGACAACAACCCCCAACAACTGAATCAATTACGCTATTTGATAAGTGGATTTAGTAAATTTTGGATAATAAATACACAATGTCAGACTCTGAGACAGCTTCCTTTAAAGAATTATGACTTGGTGAAATCTCTGGCCTTTGATGGGCTTTTTGAAAAAAGGTCCCTTTGCAGTTCATTTTTATGAAACATGTCTTTAACACAAAATGTCAGTAACAAACAAGAGACAGCCAGGTCACACAGTCTGTCTTTAAAAACCATCAAATTTGAACGAGTTGTGCTGATTAAGACGCAGATGATCAGTGACTGATGAGAGTGCTGCAGGTGGAACCAATCTACATAAAACTCTGGGATTCAGGCTCTTCTCTTTATTAAAAAATAAAAAAAGAGGAACATTTCCTGTTTTTCGGCCGGGTTCTCTCCGGAGTGTCAGACTGTTTTGTCGGTCTGTAAATGAGACGCGCTGGCTCCCATTGAACTGAGCTGATTCACTGTGGAAGCGGGTTCCTCTCTCTCAGGGTTACCACCTGAACTGAGCACATCTTCTACCTCGGATGGATAGAAGAAGTCCTTCCTGCTTATCACTACTTTCTCGCTTTTGCGGGTAAAGGTCACGCGAAGAGGGATGGCGAAGTGTCACGTTGATAATTAGAAGCCTGAATGTGAACATATTTGATGAATATGTGAAGATTAGTTATTTAAAGTCCGGTCTGTGACATTTTTTCCATTAGTTAATACTAAGTATGTTGCTGTCAGCTCCCTAAATCCCTGCTTCGGCTTCCCCGCGCTCACTTCCCACCTTGCCCACTGATGACCTGCAGGACTCAGCCATTTCTCTTGGCTGTGTTTGGCAGGCTGCCTCAGTGAAGGAGGTGAAGGAACACAGAGGTCAGTGGTAACACACGCGGAGCTGGCATGGAGTGGCCGCTCCTTTATCACCGAGCAGCCGCAAGCTGTCAGCCGTGATAAAGTGGGGAGAAGCTGCCGGTGCTCATTCAATAAAAGACTCATTTTTCTGCCTAAAAAATAGAGACTCGCCTGCCACAAGCCGTCGCCGCGTGCTCCAGAATATCACAGCGGCTGTCGCGCCTCTGAGACCGGCTTCATCCGTTACAGGTTAGTTTCTTTATGAGAAATGTGACGACACTCCCCAATCATTGTCCTCGCCCCGTAAAATATTCCACCTGAAATTTGGTATTGCGGCAAAATGTGTCAACAAAACCATTTCTCAGACTTCAACTCATTCGTCCAGTCGTCCTTTGTCTCACGATCCATATCTACCAAAGACTCCACCGTGCACTTTGGGCGAGGGGGGGTCCGAGAGTGAATCCCTGGCAGTGGTCGCCTCCAAACACTGACACAAACCGCATCGAGTTTCAGCCATTTCTGCTCCTGACAGATGGTGTCGATCCCATATTAGTGATGGAAATCAGATCATGGTGTTGCTATTTGATAGCGATGAGCCGAAAGGCTAAAAGTTCTAAGGTCCTGAAACAATCTTGGTGGACGTGTAGGTCAAGACTTCCAAACACTGAGTGGTGAACTTAAGATGTGTCAGCTTTACTTTGGTGAGGTGAGAAATTACCAAATATGAAGGTGGTATTTTATAACTAAAAAACTGTTACACATTCGTTCCCCGTGTAAGCAGCAGCATGATTCTGACTGTAACGGCAGGAGGTGACATCTATCGATCACTGTATCTATGAAAGTTTTACAGTTTGAATCCAATCACAGAGCAAAAAGTTAACTTTTTCAGGACACTGAGTGTTTTCTGGGTTCACCTGTACTTGTGTATTATTATATTATTTCCTCAGGATGCCCCTGAGCTCAGTTTAAGAGGTCTTACCATACGTAATTATCAAGGCATGAAACCCCAACTAAAGGGAAAGGTCTCACGGGAGAGTGCACGGCTCGGTTAATAGGATTCTCCCTCCAACAAGATTAGAGTTATCAATTTGCCTGGTGTCACATTAATGAATCCTCGCCAGGCAGGCCCATGATAAGCCAGAGTGTGGTCCGCCGCCTCATCCAGATAATCAAAGTGTGGATCATAACAGTCGGGGGAATCAGGCTCACTGCAGGCTCGGGTACAGGCAGAGTAATTGAGACCTTCCACTGAAGCCCTGACAGAACGTCAGCAGTGAACACGTTTGAAGAAATAACGTCGGAGGCTGCAGAGCGTCACACATCGAGGTGTCTGTGGAGGTCTCAGGTACACGGTGGACAAGTCAGGATTGTTTCCCCCGGATTGAAAACTGTTTGGTTTGTTACCAGTTCGTCACATCTGAAAGGAAAACAGAAGGCTGGAATGTGTTTAGCTTCCTCAGTTCTTCATCTCAATTATTCTTTCTCTTCTTTGCCTGAATTTTTTACACTGCAAAAAACTGAATTTGACCTTGTCAAATTTTAATATTTCAAGACTAAAACATCTGGTCACATCTTAAATACATGATCCCCTAAAAGTTGTTAACAAGATCTATTTGTCTTATTCGAAGCCAAAATACAAGATTTATTGTACTTTGAAGAAAGTGAATAAATCAAGTGAAATTTTTATTTTGAAAAAGAATCAAATATTGCAAATAGAACCTTAAATAGACAGGAAAATGCATCTAACTGTGGGGTGGCAACGAGAATGCTACGAGTGTTATGAGCTCTCTTGTTTTGTGTGAGATGTGTTTTTGAAACTGACCAAGTGAGAACCAACAAAGAATTAAAATACTCCAGAAGATTAAACAAAGAAATGTCTCTGAGGTGGAAAGAGGTATTTTTTTTCCTCAACGTTATCAGGTGATTTATATGTAAGATTACAGTCTAATATTATTCTAATCCTGGATTTCTGGCGCGACCCTTCCACTGCTGAGCCAGATATTTAAACAGATAAATCAGACAGCTGCTGTGTGCAGGTTTTTCTTGCAGCCCTTTGGGGCTGAGAGCATCCGGGCCGGCGAAGTTGCACTGTTGGAGAGTCTCCAGCTGTCTCCTTGGTCCTCCGGGGGGGGGGGGGGGGGGGGGGGGGGGGGGGGGGGGGGGGGGGGGGGGGGGGGGGGGGGGGGGGGGGGGGG
>JAUESE010000057.1:9554138-9565060 GCA_032274725.1 Malacoctenus triangulatus | reverse complement strand
CTTCCGACTAATAAACAAACTTTCTCTCCATTAGTGTTCTTGTCTTTAAATGTATTGTGTTCAGTCTTGAAGCCTCACGTTTAAACACCTGATTTTTGGCTGCAGACACAGGTCAATTTCATGGAAAATTGTGTTCTTTTATTTTGTCTACATGCATGCGAGTGTCGTGAATGTATTGAACTGTTATTGTACGGATGTATGTACGGTTTGCACACTGGGAGTTCATTCCATCCGGAAGGATCAATCAATCCATTTAGCCTGTTTGTGCGTTTGTTACTGCTGAGAGTGAGATGATGATTGTCAATTGTATGACTGCTTGGTAAATTAATATATAGATCAGTGGAAGTACAATGTAAAATTATGAACCTGTCAAACAACGCAGTATTAAGGTGTTACGAAGGTTTGCTCTAAGAATGTTTTTGATTTGGCGAAGGGTGTTTCCATGATTAAGTTTATTCGTCCTCCCTGTCACACTTTCTCACCTTTCCCCTACATTTGGTAGTATTACCAGTATTTTTTTCAAACTTCTGAAGGTGTGGAAAAATTCCCCTGCATTTTTTTTAGTATTGTTTGATCACATGCAGGAGATTCGTTGTCTGTATCTGTGTCTGATCTCTCTTTCACCTGCAGCATGTTGATGAGAGATAAACAACTTGGAACTGGTTTATCTGTGAGTGAAGTTACAGGAAGAATTTGCCAAATAATAAATTGTCTTTTCACACCAATAACTGTCAGTGTCGTTTTTAAAATATAAATATACAGACAAACAATGTGGTAACAACTCCAGTGCAGCAGTGTTTTAGCCAACAATTGTCATTTGTTTTCACGTCAGAAAGTCAAACTTCATTCGTCGACTCTTTTTTCGAGAAAGTGGAACGTAATGTTTCTGAAAATATCGGTATTCGAAGTGATTACTCGCCTCAATTAGTTACAAGGTGTCCATAGGAGGTAATGACGCTTCCTCTCCTTGCAGGATAAACCGTTGTAGGTCATGTTTGTCGCCCCTTGTGGAGAGGAAGCAGAAACCAAACAAAGCTGCGTTCAAGACTGCGACTCGGCCGTAAGTTTTCCAGTACAGCCGTACACGTCTCGGCCTAATAAATTGCTGGCAGCGGTTAGTGTAACATTAAAAAAATATGTTCGCTAACTGGTCTCGGGTCGGTGCTGAGGCCGTGCACCGTGTCGGAGGGGCTCGGTAAGCGGTGGTCTCCGCCGCTCGGTGTGCTGCGACGTTCACAGCTGCTGCTCCTCCTGCTGCTGCTGCCGCTGCTCACTTCCTGAATTCTCAGCAACAGATGAGGAGGACAGTTTGACTGCAGCCAGCGAGACGCTGCCACCCGTCAACAGGACCACGGGAGCGGCTTTGGCTTCGCCGAGGAGTGCCGCCGCTCTGCCGCGATGGTGGAGACCGCAGCGGGCTGCGTCTTCGAGGACATCCAGTACGAGGACATCCAAGTTGAAGCGGTAACCGTCCGCAGCGGCGCCTCGGGAGGGGAAGTAACGCTAGCTGGGGCACAGTTGGGGAGCAACGGTGGGGGACTCAGTCTGAACTCGGATAGGTCGCACTTCTGGAGTCAGGCTGCGATTTAGAAAAGGAGGAAAATAGGGTCTGCTCGGTGTTTTGTTGTTAGGTTTCCTGTACTGAGGAGTCCAATGAGAGGATAGAAACAGAGGCCTGATTAAACCTAATGTGACAACCTGGAAAACCTAACAGCGTTGTAAGAACCAGAACACAGCCTCGATTCTTTGTGAAATAAAGGGCTCAGCAACTCGTAAAATGTGTCCCAGTGAAGCTCAGTGTTGCTCCTTTAACTGTGAAGGCAGTAAAACTACAATTTAGACAGGGGCGGTTCCACAGAAGTTTTAGTGGGGGGCACAGGGGGGTGTCAAGAGTTAAACTGAGGGGGGCAAGCCACGGAAGAGAGTGAAGAAATCGGCGTCTCTCTGTTGTTCAGATTACCAAGGGGGGAAAGAACTCACTCTGAGACAAAGAGGTTTCCCTCAAACACCGAGAACGCTGTAAAATGTGTCGCAAGGTTGGAAGTGGAGCCCCCAAATTTGAGAAAAAGACAGAGATGGGATCCAAACAAACTGGTTACAGCCAATGAGTATGTGGGTCAAAGGAGGGGTGGGTGGGTGGGGGTGTGATGTCATCGTTTCCACCAAAACACCAGCAGTGTGTGTTTTGAGCTTTGATCACTCTGGATTGGCCAAGTTTGGGGACGGAGTGGTGGGACGGCGTAGGTGAGGAAGCAACACCTGTAAAGTGCTGCACCCAGACCAGTCTGAAGAGGTCACCTTGGTGTGGCCTTTATCTGGTGCACAGCGCAAGTCTGTGCTCCCTACAAGTTAAAGCTGATTAGGTTCCTGTTGTCTAATTAGCTTCGTTATATCAGCATCGGAGTCAGAGGCTCTGTGAAAATTTCCTGTAACATTAACAAGTCAACAAACGTTCCCACTCTGTAATACGAGTATGAAGGGGGGACGGAAAAACAACGCAGCAGCCTGGGAGCGTTTTGCATGGTTGACCTGACAAGATGACAGTTGGATCATCTTATTAGGGGCACGAACTCCTTTTTTTTTCCGGCACCTTCTCCTCTGCCGGCGTTCCACTCCCACCTCCTCTCTCCTCAGGCCGTTGGCAGAGGGACTTTCGGAGTCGTCTTCAAGGCTCAGTGGAAAGGGAAGGACGTCGCAATCAAGACCATCGAGAGCGACAACGAGAGGAACGCCTTCCTCGTCGAGGTACCGCCCCCGGCCGACGGCTCCACCTGACGTCAAGCGCGGCGGCGTCCCAAAGCTCTGACCTCTCCTGCTTCTCTGACGACGTGTTGCCCCGTAAACTCCTCACTTGTCTGTGTTTGTGTACGCGCAGCTTCGCCAGCTCTCCCGGGTGAATCATCCCAACATTGTTAAGCTGTATGGCTCCTGTGACAATCCGGTGAGTATGCGGTCGCTGCCAAGCAAACACACCACATGTTGGAAAACATATCAGGGCTCCGCTGACATGATTAGCTCGTCGTTCCCTCGGTGGATGTCAGAGCTGAGAAAGCAACAGGACTGGATTCAGCACCGAGCGCAGCACTTTTAATTCATACTCGATAATCTAAATATTAATTTAGGTGTTTCTGTCGCGTCCGACAGCTGTTGGAACATTCAGTTGTAATTGCCAGTGGAGAAACTGATAAGGGTTAAATGGCATAATAGATCGTTTAGCTCCAGTTGCAATGCATTTTCTTTGGTTTTGCATCTGATTACAGTGGGTCAAGTATGTCGTGTGGTATTTCCAGCGACAGTGTGTAGAATAAAACACACAAGTTAAACACAATGAGAATCCTCGTTTGGAACAGATGTGTTTACTCTCCTTTACAGCAATGACTCTCTGATCTCTGGAGACCCTGTTAAAAATGGAGACACAAACAAAGGTGGTGAAAATAGAAGCTATGTTTTATTCAATTCAGCTTTTTGGTGCTGTGCTGATTTTTAGTAACAAACACAATCTGGAAGTGACACAAGCTTACTGCTAAGACGGCACCTTCTCCTCGTGGGAGTTTATGTGTACATGGGTGATATTTCTCTTGCTTTACCTCAGTCTTCTGACCAGTTTAGTTTCAGGACGTTGCCGTACTGCTGGTTGCTCAGCATGTTGTTTTGGCTACACTGTAATGCCTTGGCTTTGTGCCACTTGTGTTTCCAGGTCTGTCTGGTCATGGAGTATGCAGAGTGCGGCTCTTTATATAACCGTAAGATGCATTACATCTGGATGAGATAACGTTGACACTTGATTCTTTGCTTGTTGTTTAGCTTGGAGTTGTAGTTAAGCCTGGTATGAACAATGAAAATATACAACAAATTAGTCACAGTGTGAAAACTGTAGTTGAAAAACAGCTAATGACAAGCAATCGAGTGATTTCATTGTTTCTCAGCAAGTCTTAAGTGTTGTAAAAAGCTGATATTTGTCTGATATTTGTGTCATGCAGCATTCTGTCACTCCTGTGTTTGACTCTCTGCTTGTCACCCAAAGTGCTCCACAGCACGGACCCTCAGCCCCAGTACACAGCCTCCCATGCAATGAGCTGGTGTCTGCAGTGTGCCCTCGGAGTTGCTTATCTTCACGCCATGAAGCCAAAGGCCCTCATTCACCGAGACCTGAAACCGCCCAAGTAAGAAGCTCCTAAAATCATTTGAACTTCCTCACATTTTTTATGGAAACATGTTCACAGAACAATGAAATGGAATTTCTTTTAAATCATCATTTGGCGTATTTGTCACTCACTGTCTTAAGATGCTTTACAACTTCTGGCATCAAAACAAAGCTCAATAGTTTCAACTTTGTCAACAATTGAATAGAAAAACTGCTCTTTGCATCTGGCTGCTCATTCGTACCTTCAGCAGATGGCAAGAAAAATTGACAATTATGTTTTTGCCCAGAACAGCGTAGGAGGAACGTTCATGCTAACAGTTTGTTATCAAACAGAAGGCCATGAAGGTTGCAGCCTGCCATCTGTGGAAGGAGAACTGTAATTAAATGTAGTAGAACTGAATAATGTTGTAATTAAGTCTCAGTGAAAGTGTCTCGCTGCGTTCTCTGGACTGTTTCAGCCTGCTCCTCGTGGCTCGTGGTACCGTGTTAAAGATCTGTGACTTCGGCACAGCGTGTGATATTCAGACCTACATGACCAACAATAAAGGCAGTGCGGCCTGGATGGCGCCTGAAGTGTTTGAAGGTCGGTGTTTCTACTTCTCATTCAGGCGACAAGTTGGCTGTAGACTTGACAGCCACATTCAGAATGTTCTTTTTTGTGTTCGTATATTTTTGTGTCTGTTTTTAAAGAAAACAAACAAGCTCAGTTGGTTTATACTTCCCTCCTGAGTTCCACTTTTGCTTATTGATCGATCGTGAGCTTCGGTCTCAATTTGACTTTTTCGGTCTGCTCTCTTCAGGCAGCAACTATAGTGAGAAGTGCGACGTGTTCAGTTGGGGCATCATCCTGTGGGAGGTCATCACACGCAAGAAGCCCTTCGACGAGATCGGTGGCTCGGCGTTCTGCATAATGTGGGCTGTCCACAGAGGTGAGTGCCCACCTGTCGTCTCGCTGGAACCAACAAATAACAAGCCAAATCCTCAGGGACTGGACCTGCTTCTCTGTGGTGATGTAGCACATTGCACCTGTCCTATTAAGCGAGACAACAACGTCCACCCTCTGTGCTGCAGGTACACGACCTCCTCTGATCAAAGACCTCCCAGAGCCCATAGAGACCTTGATGACCCGCTGCTGGGACAAAGAACCCAGCCAGAGACCGTCCATGAACGAGGTCAAGAACACCATGAGCGATCTGATGAAGGTAATCTTTGTGGAAACGAATGACACCGTGTAAATTGGTTATGAGTCACCCAAGTGTACCAGTTGACTGGGCCTGTTATTCAAAGTACTGTGTGTATCTCGCAGTACTTCCCAGGTTCTGAGGAACCTCTCAACCTCCCTCACCAGTCCTCCGCCAGCAGAAGCGGCTCATCGTCGGCTACAAGCACAGGTGGCTCTCAATTAACCATCGTCAGTGAAGCTCGGTGTGTTTTGTCAGTTTTTAGTAGCAGACAACATTGTTCGTTTTGTGCTGCGTGCAGGTTCCTTTGCTGACTGCACCTTCAACAGTAACAGGAGCGACAGCCCGGACCTCAGAAACTCAGTGGGCCGAGATGAAACACTGAAAAGCTTCGAGTCCAAGTTTCCACTGCAGTTTAAACCTTCAAAGGTAAACATTTAGATCCAAGTTGTCACTGGAGGCTTCGACTCCTGAATCCTCGGTTCACTCTGTTTGCGCTCGCTTTCAGAACGCCACGCTGCGGACCGGCCTGCCGAGGGTTTCGAACGTGGACACTCAACCAGGACCCTCCCAGAGCCCCACCCTCTCCACCAGCCCAGTACCCACCTGTAGCCAATCAGAGCTGAGGATGACTTTGAGTCCTTCAGGTAGGAAACAGAAAATCACACTGGATCAGTCGTCATGTGATGACTTATTCGAATGGTTCACTGCAGATAGTTAGAAAAAGACTTAAGTAGGTTTTCTTTAGCTAAAAAAATTTACTCTCTAGCAAAAGAATCTTTGTTGCAGCCCCCGAGGGAAGGCCGCTCCACACTTAGAAACTGATACATCAAAGCACCTTGTATGTTGGGATCATGTCTGATCCTACTGTAAGCTTTAGTTCTTTATATAGTTTTATACATGAACACCCATGAAACATCAGACCTTGTAAAGTCTTTTGCCAAGAAGTTTGTGGTTAATTTATACGCATGACGACACAAAGGTTACACACTCTCACTGTGAAGGCTTTGTTTAGGCTGCACTGCCCACTTGTTGCCACCAAGAGGCAGAATATCTCTACTTGCTGCTGAAATGTTTCTGCAGGTCGAGGCTTTGTTGTATCAGCATGCTGCTTTCTCTACAGTGGCAATGACATCGATGTATGTGTGTGTTTGTGTGTGCAGCTACCAATGGATTAGACAGCTCGTTTCCTGTGGCCTACCTGAAACTGGATCATCAGCTCCAAGTCAGTGGCAAAATTACAAGAGTTTGTTTATTTTCAATTGCATCCACTGTGAGCTTCCCACAGTAATATCTTTTTGTTCATGAGTGTGTGTAACTGAGCTGTTTCTCTTCTTTTAGCCTCTGGCTCCGTGTCCAAACTCCAAAGAGTCCATGGCTGTGTTCCAGAAACACATCAGGATGGCTCAGGATTACCTCAAAATTCAGTCGGACATTGCACACTTCGCTCGGAGAAAGTAAGTCAGTCTGGGTTTGAAGTCAAGAGCTTGGTTTGCATAAGTAAGACTGTTTCTTCCTTTTTTTTTTACAAGATTATATCACATATAGATGAATGCCTGTTCCTGTCCTCTCCTAAAATGTTCTAAGATCATTGATCACTTGGTCAATATTAAAATCAGAAAAAAAAAACAGACTTGTTCAATTATTTTTCAGTCAACATGACACCTTATGCAGAAGCTCAATAACAATCAGATCTTTCCTCAATTCGAATGTTAAACAAATGATGGTAGCTGACTCATTTGGGCCCGGTTTAAGAAGTGACCATCATGTATTGAGAGTTCTGTGCTGTGTTTAGACAGGAGCTAATGGCTGAGCTGGAGCAGGACCAGAGGGAGCAGCAGACGTCATCTCGGCTCATCCAGGAGCACAGCAAGCTGCTGGAGGAGAACAGCAACCTCCAGGCCTACTGCCAGGGCCTGAAGAGCAAACTGAGTCTGATCAAGAGTCAGAACCTGCACCAGAGCTAGAAGCGGCCGGCCGGCCGGCCGGCTGCGGCCAGGCTGTCCACATTTACTCCGCTCTTATCTGCACTGCCTCTTTCCCTGATGGATGAGATCACCACTGCAGCCCCCTGAACATAAATTAGGGAGTTTCATTATCCTGAGGAAAACAGGCCCTCAGTGCACCACAGAAGGGTGTATGCTAGGCTGACAGTAGATGTGACTCGTTAGCCTGTAAAGTCGAGCTGAAGCTGAACAATGAACTTGTGACATGATCACTCTCAAAAGAGGATCCAATATTTTGGATGCATTTGGTTGGATAAACCATTTTTAACATTGAGGCCTCTGATTGTTGAGGAACTGAATGGACAAGCTGTGGTAAAGTTATTCTTTCTGCTGCACGGAGGAAAAACAAGGTCATTTTAAATTTCTATGCGATTGTCAAAATGGAATTGTGTGATATTTCAAATCTTGTACGATCACATTATATTTTAAAGAAAACAGCAGTCCTATTTATTTTACGACAGGTGGAGTTTAAGGCTCTCAAACGAAAGGGAGGGAGAACTTGCCCCAGCTGTGAATGTGCTGCCTGGTCCTCAGAAATGTATTCGAGCCAGTTTTAGTTGATTAGTAACTGACAGTTGTCCCCTCTGTGACGACCTCCTCACCAGGTGTCCACCTGTGTTACATGGTTTGGAGGAGGACAGGAACTCGATGTGTTCCCCCGGACTGATCGTCCGTGTTCGTTGATGCTTGTTAGGACAACAAGCAGATGAAATCTCCCAAGTGGCCAAAGTCCTGCAGTGAAGACGAGCGGCGAGCCCACGTCCAGGGGTTGATGGCTTTTCGCTCTGTCCTGACGGGTTTTTTGCAGTGTTAGTCTGTGCCAAATATTGTGAAACACATCAATGTAGCAAGTGTTCTCACTACAACCGTTCTTCGTGTACTTAACAACTGTCAGTACTCCGAGAAAAACTAACATTTCATGTCGACTGTAAATACGAGTGCCTTTATTTTCTTCAGGTAATCACATCCTGCAATAGACGGACTTCTGAGCAGTGTTTACAATGTGGGACACTCACACAGGTATGATGGGACCAAACAGACATCATGTGGACTTCTCAAATAGATTTTTATCCTGGAAAAAAACAAAACATTCTCTAACAATTTGGAAGATAACCTATATTTTAGCCAGTAGCTTTTTTTTTTTCTTGTTTTCTGACTTGTAAATTGATTTTTTTTTGTATTCAGTTTGTTCTTTCATGTAAAAAAAAAAAAAAAAAAAGAATTGCATTCATGCTGTGGCTTTATAATATTCTGCCAATTTTACTGTGAATACAAGTGTTACCAAAGGAATTATGCTTCAGAGACATGTTGCCTCCGAGCAAACGCAGATTGTTTTCGGATACTGAACCTGCAGAATAACGACCGGAACCGTTTTGTTTCTGTTCAAGTCTACATACTATAGCTACATATTATCGCTCCTCCACATCGGATGTGTAAGATGCAGTGTGTAAATAGTTACGGATGCGGTGATTTGCAAGTTTTTATATTCCGTGCTGTTGTGAAACGTGCCCTCCTTCTCTGCTCTCGTCAGAGAAGCGAGGAGATCATCAACACGCAGGTCGCCCGCGGTGGGCGGCGCGTGATGGATGTCGGATGCAAAACGAGCTCAAGGTTTCCGTGAGACAGTCAATGTATCACTTTTAAAATCTGTTTCTTCAGTTTAATTGTGAATAAAAGTGAGATTTACTAATGAACGTGTCTTGTTTTGTTTACTCCTTTTTTTGCATCTTCAAATGTGTGAGCTGTCTATGAGAGTCGATATTACAGCCCCTTCAGCAGCAATCATTGCATCTTGATTTTGCTTGCATTGCACAAATATTTTTTCCTTTTACATCGAAATGTTAAAAAACGAGTTTTTGCTCTCTAAAACTGACACCACAAAGAATAAAAAATGCAGAAGAAAGGTGAAAAGAAGCCTTCGCTTGGAGTCCACGCAGCGCGATGTTTGTGGTTCCCACTGACAGACCGCGAGGCGTGCACAGTGTCTGGTGAGAGTAGCGTGTCCTTCCGTTGCAGCCTGCTCATGAGTAGTGACAGGGCAGCAGAGCTCACGGTGTGCTACAGAGAAACAGCTTTGTCTGCAGGACCAGCCGGCCTGAACCTCCCACTCGCGCGGGCAGCCTGTCCAGGCTGGGTGTGCTGAGCTCACATTCCTGCAGCCTCCGTGCACAGCCGCTCAAAGGCCCTGCTTGTCCCCGTACTACGGCCAAGAAGGAGAAGCTGGAACTTTAGACATGGTGTTGACCTACTGCACTGCAGAGGGAACAGCGCAACACAACGTTGCACAACAACAGTCACATTTCTGCATTTATTATTGAAACTAGATTTTGTGTGAATACTTTAAATCGCTGAGAACGAAACAATAAACTTTCAAACCGAGTGAAGATGTAGAGTGAAAAAAAACCAAACCAGGACAAAGACAGAGATTCATTCCAGTGACTTGAGGAACAAACTGCTTGTTATTTTTAACCGAGACTCTCGTATATCCTCCAATTTCATGCACAGCCCCCTTTACATCCTTCGACGGACCACTTGTGCAGGTGCTGGTGAACAGACAGAGACCATCGTTTTGATTTGTTGGGAAAATCGGGGAGCAAATTAGGTGAAACAATATGTCTTGAGAGCAGTTATCAGCAGCAGCAACAGTGCAGCAGGTTATTGATGTTAGAAGTCATTTCCACTGGTGATGTGAGCGAAAAAACTGAAATCACTTCAATGCGAAGCTGCAGTTTCCATAGCAATGCAGTGGTTTTTATAGATCCCAGTGCTCCCTTTAACAGCGGTGCTACATGCGCTCTGGTAATCTGGTTTTACATACTCACACACAAACACACACACACACGCAGGAAGCTACCGGTGATATGCTGGCTTCACATGCTCTGTCATGATCAGCCCAGCCTAACAATACCTTGCATCTCTCTTTCTTTAGAAAAACTATAAAGGGAGAGTGTAGAAACAGTGGACGTATCACATCCTGTTGCTCTGGAGCACTTCATTCACCGCCGATGAAGCTCGCTATAAATTAAACTTGATTCATTTTAAACACGGGTTGCTCTTAGAGCCGTTTCTATAGGAACAACCTCAGCTGCCCATCGTAATATGTTCCCAAAATACACGTTATTCTCTGCCAAATCCACGTATGAATGTTTATGTGTCTATAAGCTTGAATGTACATGTATGCATGCATGTTAATGTATGTATGTAGGTTGTATACAATGTCAAATTTGCACAAGGGTGGGTGGGGGGGGGGAGTGCTGTGAGAACATGCATGTGTGTTAATGCACATCGAAGTTGTGCAAACTTGTTTTCAGTTTGCAGAAATCTGCTGCCAGCTGCGTCCCGAAACTCTGGAGTGGGAAAACTTTGAGTTTCCAGTGGAACACCGGCTCATCACAGTTGGTTCATTCAGCGCCGAGTTCAGTTCATTTCCTCTGATTTCTGTGTGTGATGACTGTAATCAGTGGGAGCTGAGAAACTACGATTCACCAGAGCTGCTGAAGGGGGAGAAAAAACTCAACAGTTCTGCTTCATTTCTGCTGGACTTCTGAGCTGTTTAATGTTATTCTGGATAGAAAATCTGATGCAAGTGAG
>JAUESE010000057.1:9379224-9392144 GCA_032274725.1 Malacoctenus triangulatus | reverse complement strand
GGAGCAGTAAATTTAAGCTGGCCTTCAGTCGGTTTTTGCTGATCCGCGGCCTGGTGTGTTTCTACAAATGGTCACTTGAGGGAGATAAAGCGCAAGCTTGTCTTTACGCACGACTTTAATCTGCGCGGGCCTGTCTCGTTAAGTGCATTTAGACAAAGCACTCACATGTGACCGTGATTAATACCGAGCCTATTTTTACTCTTCATTCAACTAATGTGCTGCTCTAAGCGTGCTAAACCTACAATTAATAGCAGCTTCATACTGCAGAAGACAAATGTGGACCCAGTGATGTAGAAAGACACTGAGGGCCACAGCTGGTGCATTTGCTATTGTCATGTTAAATACAGTGCTGTGTATTTATACATGCACGCTGGAGGCAGCTTACAGTATCTGAATGTAAATGTGTTTCCCTCCTGCCGCCTCTCCTCCAGCCTTTTCTGGCCCGTGGCATTTCCATTGTCACGTCCTGCCACGTCCTCCACCTCCTCCTTGCTCCATCTCCTCCGACACCGTGAGGCATCGCTGGAGAGCGCAAACTGCTGCACAGCGCATAGTAGCACTGCGTCCATCCACCTGCTGTTAACTGACTTTGTATGCGTGGCAACACTCACTTACATAACAGCCACGCTCTTGCTGCCGCACGTCCTTCCAGACGGTTTTGAGCTCATGTTGAGCTCGTGCTGAAAGGCCGATATCACCCAATGTTTAATGAATCCTCTCTATTTATAATTTGACAGGGACACATAATTTATTATGCTCCCGCTGGGCTCTGCTCTCATTGACGTCATCATGCCGGTAAGTCACATTGTTATGAATGACTTCCTGCTCTCACACACACATTAACACACACACAGACGGTCTGACTCAGCCTGCTGCAGCAGAAAGAGTCTCCTGGTATTGATTACAGAACAATAAAGAAAAAGATACCAGCATCATCACCATGTTCGTTCAGAGAGTGGTGCAGTCTTTGGGTTTGTGTGGTTTTTTTTGTTGTTTCTTTGTAAATCCCGGTCGTGTCTCGTCAGTGTACTGCAGCTGTCAGCTGGAGCAGCTCTGCCCAAACGCTGAATCTTCTCTGGTTTTTACAACGGCGCGAGTGTGTGGGTGTGTGTGAGAGCAGGGCCTTGTTTGATTGGAGCCGTCTAAGACGCTCTGTCTGAGGCTGCACATTTCCAGGAAAGGATTTTCTCCGTTTGACAAAATCCTGATTGCTTTTGTTTTTCTTTGCCTGTTCGGAGTTGTTGGAAGAAGTGCTGTTCGCAGCTTCGCAACTGGGTCTGCTGAGAGTCACTGCACAACCCTTTAATCCCCCCTTTGCCGTTAAAACCTTACCTGTGGACCCCAACCATTGATACCTCTCAATAATCAATCTGCAGGTGTTTCTCTTTCCTCACCTGACTTCACTTTTTCCACACTAAATATAATGTGACTATAAAAATTGCTTGGGACTTTTCTCGAACCGGCGCCTGTTCCTCAACATAATGAGCCAATGAGCTTTTCTCACTCCTCCACTTTTACACTCACAATACAAACACGGCCTGCAGATTGAAGTAATCTGGATGATTGTTTGTGTGCGAGCTCTAATCACCATTTTGCTTAAAAACTTAGAACTTGATGGAAGTTATCGGAAATATTTGCATCTTAAAACACAAATTACAGCTTCATCAGTGAGAGTTTTATTTCTTCTGAGTGGATAAAATGTGTCCGAGTGAGCGTGTATAACTGTCAAAACGGAGCAGTGTAGTGTTTAGTCATCCCCCGTGTTTGCAGGCAGGCTGCCTCTTGCTGCACAAGATGTTTGCCAATGCTGATAGAAATCTGTGTCGAGCACAGTAGGCACCATGTGGGATTAGTTTAGGGAGAGCTGCTCTCAAATGCAGGCTGTTGCGCAACCAATGGTATCCTCCAAAAACAGTCGTCATGCTAAAAGGAAAGGGAAAAACCACTGGAGTGGAGGATCTCGTCTTGATCCCTAAAAGCTGCTGTTATTCAACAAGTCATGTTTATACACCAAAACTGTGTGTTCTGCAAATTGCATGTATATAAGTGGAGCACAATTGTGTAGTTTCACTTACCTTTGACAAGCTTTTTTAACTCTGCAATTGCAATCTATCATTCTACAATTATTTTTGATTAGTATAGATGCTTCATGGCAGGACAGCAATGTTTGCATCCAGTCTGTTGTGATTCTTTCCCAAAGCTTTCTCTTTTTTTCTGTTGTGACTTTATGTGCTTCTATCATTTTAGTTTTTTTTCCTCCCAAAGTCTAATCTCGTTCCTGTCATCCGAACGTTTCTTTGTATTTATTTATTTTCCTGCTCTGGTCCCGTGTCTCTCAGGGGATCAGTACGGCTAAAAGCGGGAGCAGGGCAGTCTGTGTTACTGCTAATGCGATGTCAATCCTCAGATAAAAGCAAAGAGCTGAGTGAACACTCAAATATGCAAGCGCTGATACTCGCACACATGCACCCCCACCTCTGACCTGCTAAAAGCTCGAGTTGTTCGGCTTCAATCTCGTTGACGGTGGTTATTTAAAACCTCTCTCTAAGATCTTCTTTACGTTTTGTGTGTGTGTTTGTGGGTGTGCACGTCTGGGTGTGTTTGAGTGAAGCTGTCTCTCCTTTTTTCCTCACCTAATTCAATCATATCGCGGCCACAGGGCCAGTCGATACTTGTCTGGGCAGTGAGGGCGAGCTGAAACGAGGGCTGGACGTTACAGTAAGAAAGGAGGCAGAGGACGCTCTACGCTGTGATGATGTAACCAGTTATTATCAAATCTGTATCCAAGCCATTTGGACACAACTGGAAAGACAGTTTTATATGATGCCACCACATTTAAAAGCACCTTTTCTTACCTGCCAGTAATTTTGTGAATTTTGCCTATGAAAAGCAAAAATTACAAGTTTTGAGCAGTATGTTAAATTTTGGTGCAAAATTTGAACCAAGATTGCAGCTGACTGCTGCTCAGCTGTTTGTCCCTGGACATGTATGCGCTTAAATTAACAAGCAATTAGCCTGAACGGCAAAAGAACGGTGAAAGGCTTCTTGTTTACAAGGTCAAACGAGATGAGTAATGTGAGCAGGAACTACCGGGAAAGGGTGATAAACCCGAGCAGCAAGGTGATAAATGGAGGGAGAAACTAGAACATCACCCCCCCCTCCCTCCTGCTATATGCCATGTGACAGCAAGTCAGTGTTGCTAAGGGCAACCACCCAAGAAAGAGGAAAAAGTGGGAAATGAATAAACAAGCTGGTGTGAGGGAAGGCGGCAGAGATACAGGGGAAATGTAATGCAGAGGGAGAGAGAGAGAGAGAGAGAGGGAGAGAGAGGGAGAGAGAGAGAGAGAGCTCCATGTCTCTCCTCCTTCTGCCTCGCTTGACAGAGCAGAGCTGATCAAAGCAGACCTCCAGATGACGACGAAGCGAAAAACAGTCAAGCGGAGGACACGACAGCCTGCCAGCATCAGCAGCAGCGGGGGGAAAGCTGCCCAATCATCAGCTGACATGCTCATGAGCTCAGCAGCCAATGAGATGCCAGGAGGCGCCCTCCACAGCGCAGAGCCACTCACAGACGCAGAGACAGCACCAGCCGGGCTCCGATCTCTTATTAATGAATGGACGCGTTCCCAGGCTGCATCACTGCACATCTCGGCTGCTCGCTGCTCGGCTGCTCGCTCTCCTGACACGCACAGACTGGGGGAAACATCAACGGCGGCGGCGGCAGGAGAGGAAGAGCTCGGCCACAGCGATGAAGAGACGACAGAGGAACGCTGAAATCCACGATGAGGACACGACCGAGGACATGGCAGCAGCCATCGAAGGCACGGACCCACATCCTGATCTCCACCCTCCGGATTCCTCGTCTCCCTCCTCATCCTCCTCTCCTCCTCTTCCTCCACTGGCCATGCCGCCCTCCACGTCCGCCTCAGCCCTGCTGGCGCTCGCCTCCCCGGCCACCCGGCGCTCCATATCCATGGGAGACTTCCGGAGGGTGACGGGAGCTCTCCTCTCCGGGTCCGAGCCCCCGTCCACCTCCGCCACGGCCCCCTCTTCCAAACTCGTCACCCCCAGCTCCAGCATGGAGTTCGAGGCGGCTCGCCGGCGCCTCCTGGAGGTGGAGGAGCGCCAGCGTGTCATCAGAGAGATGGAGCGCCGGCTTGAGGAGCTCAGGGAGGTTTTCGTGCGCTCGGAGCAGGAAGTGGTGGTCCACGGCGAGCTGGTGTCGCGGATATCCGGCGCGTCCCAGCAGGGGGAGCTGTACGTGGCGGAGAACAGCCAGCGGCTGAAGAAAGGCCTGAAGTTCAAGAAACATCGGCCCACCATCGTCTTTTCCTCCATGCTTGGACTCCGCACATGCCTTCCCTGGCCTGTGAAGCTCAAATAATAAGAGGCTTGTATTCCTCCATTAACTTTAGCAACGTGCTTTACATAGCTGGGAGAAGTGACTTCCATTCTTTAGCTATCACTTGTTGACATGGCTGCTCTCCAGTTTCCACCTTTCTGCTCTTGTTTCCTGAGGCTGGTCCTCAAGGGCTTTAGAGTGCCTACAATATTCACTGATGCTAGTAAGGAGCTTCCTGTTCAGTCGATATCTGAGGAAATTCTTTGGCTAGAACACCAATCAAGGTGCAATGTGTACAGGATGTCATTATGTCCTCATTGTTTTCACAGATACTTTGCTGCTTGCATAAGAGACGCATTGAGACGATGCACGGAGGAGTCATTTCACCGGGTGATGCTGAGGGTTTTCAGGCAGGCCTGGGACGTGCTGAGAGCTTTGCTGTATATTGCTGATTTTTGCGAGCAATGCACAAAAAAATGGAGATTATGTAATTTAGTGCTACAGATAACAGAGAGGGAAATGCAGACTGAAGTGGCGAGAATATAAAGATTGTCAACGGCATTGAACAACCTTCCTCAGATATGAAGGGTGAAGGGCCGTGGACAAGCGTAAGACTGCTGCATTGTTATATAAAGAAAAAGGACGCAGGAATAGAGCGTAAGAAAAAAGAAATTGCACACATTGTGGAACCGAGTTGGCTGGTAAAAACCAAGAAAACGTGCCTTGGCTTCTCTGAGACGACTTATCTGAAACGGCCGGCATCCGATTTTGGCAGCGTGAGCAAGGAAAAGCAAAAGATAGCGAGGAGAAAGGGGAGAAACATGCTGGGACAATTCCACCTGTGGCCTCTTTTTATCCAGTCACCTAGCAACCACTCATCTCTCCATCCTAAATCCGCTTCCCCCAAAACATAATGAATGTCTCCAGCTGAGCGCTGTGACTGCAACACTACGAGACGGCAGCAGGAAGCCCCCCCCCCCCGGATGACTTTAATTCTGCTGCATTTGTTTGAAATCAATCGCGATTGGCTGTATAGACAAAAAAAAAAAGGAAGAAGCTTCGGAAGCTTGTTGTTAATGCTTCCGTTCAGTTGATGAGGGATCAGCTTAGTTGGAGTCTTGCACGCGTCTGCGAGAAAAGAAGAATCGGACCATCACTGTTTTCCTGATTACTTTTTGGTGTTTTAAGTTTTAAGTCGGCAGCTTTGGGTGAAATAAGTCTCATCGGTGCCTCTAATCTGTTTTTCTGGCACGACGAAGCCAGCCGTAGAGGTTTGTTTGTATGTGAAGTATTGACATTCTTCATTTTGTTATTTTGGTAGCTCATCCCCTAATTATGTTGTAATCCCCCCCCCAGCACGGCAAAATCTGTCTCCCATGCACAACCATTGACCTGATTTTTATGTATAGATCACTCTCCTTTTTTGGCCTAATTCTTCGTTTACTCCCTCCCATTTCTATTCTCTTTGGATTAAGGAAAGACTATCTCTTGTATTCATCTACTCCACCAATCCCTCGCCCGAGCTGTATTTGTGTGCGTACACTGCACAGCCAATACACCGGGGACGTCTATTTTTGGCGCTGGAAGGTTATGGCAGAAAGGCAGGGATTCGGTCTCAGCACAGCATTGGCTGGAGAAAGCACATACGGAGATGCGAGTGCATGCTGGTATTCATCCATGTGCGCTCCACCTCCGAAAGATTTCAAAAAGGGGGGTTTTCTGCGAGTGCACGATCCCCGACGGTGCTTTGTTTGCTCCCCGGAAATGAACGACTCCACAGAAGAACAAAGGAGGCAGGTTGTTTACGACGAGGGCTCGCGGTTCGACTGCACATGCGCTTGCTGTGGGGTTTCCGTCAGATAATCGCGTGCACTTAGGTACAACCTTTGCAATAATGTCTGGTTGTGAAGCTACACTGACATGGCGATGCTGCTCGATCATTTGAGATGTGTCAGGAGAAGAGAGCGGGGAGGCTCCAGAGGCTCTGCGAGAGGAGAAACACGATGCATGTGAAATTAGCCATGGCGACGAAAAGCATGAGTTCATAAATGTAGGCTGATGCAAACCAGTTTTGACTGCACCCACACGTTCACTTCGGGAGTTTTCTAACTTAAGGGCTTGAATGATCAGTTTGTTCACGCACACTTAAAGGGGCACACCCACCGATGTTACTTTAAATCACCACCTCGACCTCAGAACGGGACCAAACGAAAAAACAAAGCAGCAACAAAACCATCGTCAGGGTTATTTCTCCTCCAGGCAACAATTTTTACGACCAATCAAGGGTTGAAAGAAGTGGTCAGTCAGGAGGCATTTCTTGAACCATACAGGGACTAAAGATCAGGACGTTTTGACAGCTTTTTGTTTTTCTTTGAAGTGTTCCAGAAATATATGTAACCCCTTCAAGCAAATCTAATGTTGCGTAACGTGCGTTACTGCTGAATAACTGATAGCCACGATGACCTTATTGTTGAATGTCGACTGTAAGCATTCCACATGATCGAGGTAACGACTGCTTGCTGTCTATGTGCACATCTATACCAAACAATATATACAGCTGGGAGGGTCGAGCAGGGAACGGTTTGGCAGAACAAAGGGTCTCGCTGGCCTTAAACATGTATTCGTGGTCCTATGTACATAGCTGGAGTCATCCACCAATATACAGCTGGCCTATATATTACCGCTTTTAACACGCCTTATGCAATACCTGTGCATTGGCAGAACTGAGACTGATGTTAACGCTGGATGCAGACTCGTGACCTGTATGGACTTCACACAGATACATGTTTATCTGCAGAGACACAACCGAACTCTTCTCACACAGTGATGACGTAGGACTTCAACTTTTGTGTTTTCTATGAATGAAAAAAAAAAACAAACAAACTATGTTTCCCAAAGATCTCTGGGCCCACTTGCAGAATGAATGTATTGGTAATTATTACACAGTTTTCTAGTTATTTTTCTGTTTCTTTTCTTCTGATCACTGCTGACTGTTTGGTTTGATCAGATCCTGTTTGAACCTGTGGTTGGTAATTGATGTTTTATTTCATGTGACTGTGCTTGCAATCACTGCTAAATCCTCTGAAATATTCAACAGTTTTGCAGAATTGAAAACTGTTTCTTTTCTAACATCCCTTTACTGACACACATGTGAACCATCCACAGGTTCAAAACCAACACTTAGGTTTATTTCTCTCTTTGAATGTTTCAATAATTCTTGTGTTTGTGTGTAGTTTACTGTGATTATATATTCATGTGAAGAGCACAGAACTTCTTTTTCCTGAAATCAGGTCCTCAAAACCTTTCACTGACTGTACGATGATATATTTGTGGATCGAGAGCTGTATATTCTTCCTCAGTATGAATGTTCGGTCGCATATCATGAAAAGCTACTCAAAATGTTACATCAGTCAGCGCAGGTTTGCTGTTTGTTTGCATTGAGCACTTAAATGAACTGATTATTTGCATAAGGAACAGAATGAAAATGTATCAGATTTCCTTTTAAAGGCTTTTTGCTTTTTGCTGCAAAGTGAAATATTGAATGTTTTGCTGTTTTCTGCTTAAATTTGCTACCACTCAATCCATCTCCTTGACACTGTTGATTACTTGAGCACAGGAAAACCATGTGCACGACGAGGAAATACGAGATTACACTTCAAGTGTTAGCAGTTTTTTTGTAAAATATACAGAATTACTAGAATAAATGGACTTGAGTACTGAACTGTTGTGATTGATTTTGCTTCTTGTCTTGTCCGCCATTCGGACTCAGCTGAAACCACATTTCGGATTATTTTTCTGGGAACCGTAGACATTAAGTGCTCGTGTCTCAGTGGGGACCTCTAAATTTGGCCGTTGCGTGCGAGGTCCGGGAGCTATCGGGGTCACCTTGCATCAGCTCGCAGCAGCGTAACGCCCGCTCAGCAGAAACCTGCTCTTTGACGTAACAAGATGCTGTTGGCCGCAGAGGAGCAAACTGAGGGGGGGGAAAAAAACCTCATGCAGCTTTTATGCGCCTTATTTTCTATCCGGTCATCATTCAGTCATTTGCCCGTTCTCAGCTGATTATGTGTTTAAATGGAGGTTAGATAACCTCGTGTTCAGATGGGATTCCTGGAAATACAGGCCACTTTAAGTCCTCATTACTTGCCAGCGAGGATTTGTGAAGTTACATTAGAGCTGCTGGGTTCGGGTTTTTTTTGCTCACTTAATAAAAAGCCTCACAGAGTGTCTTTGGTACTAAAACATTACAGATATTTTGTAGTTATTCTTTGAGATTATAAACCCGCCTGCGTTTTATCTTGACATACTTGGATAAAAGCCCTAATAATGGACCAAAGCTGCACTTCTTTTGCAGAGATTAGTGCAGGATTTACTCTGCATTTCATGGACTACCATTATCTACCACAGCATGTATGTTACTTTCAATTATTTATGTGCTTACCGTCTGTGTTTATGTGAATGACAAACAAAAATAGCCAAGGGCATTAGAGAATGAATGCATTTATTATACATTATGTCAACATTTACAGAGAGTGCTTTATGTATACACTGTGCACAGTATTGTAGGTCTCAGGGGGAGACATGAGCGCATGTGTTGGAGAATAGGACCAGCTATGGCTGTGACGCGCTCTTCTCCCAGCTGTTGGTGAAGTGGCCGCTTATGTAAGTGACAGGTTGGATATTTTGTTGTCCTGCATCTGGAACGGGGGGGTCAAGGCCAAGCAGCATCCGGACGGAGCCAAAACGAGGCTGGAAGGACGGAGAGCTGCTCGCCTGGAAAACTGCCACGAGAGATGGCGGCAGAGATTTAGAGTCAGGGAGACAAACGGGTTTAGAGAAGGAG
The DNA here is from genome assembly GCA_032274725.1 of Malacoctenus triangulatus. Taxonomy (NCBI): domain Eukaryota; kingdom Metazoa; phylum Chordata; class Actinopteri; order Blenniiformes; family Labrisomidae; genus Malacoctenus; species Malacoctenus triangulatus. The sequence goes on along the minus strand of JAUESE010000057.1, from coordinate 9,382,959 downwards.
GAAAAGAGCTCCGACATCAGACAATAGGAAGGATTGTGAAAATGTGAATACTGATAGTTTGTGTGCTTCCTATTAACCAGTAATTCTTTTTAAACTCCCACCAAACTGCAGACTTCAGTTAAAAAATGTGGACAGATTACATGTGAAAAGAACAAATAATGTTTGCTGGTCTTATATTAGACATTCATGTTGTTAAAGGTGACACGTGAGTTTGAATCGCTCCAGATTAATGAATACCAAAGAATTATGTCACCAGACATTTGGTGTAATCTGGATGAACTTAATTTTAATCCATTTGATGGCCGTCTAAAGGTGACATTCAAATTGCATTTCGGTTTTCAAAATGTGCGACGGTGCCACATTCGGAAGGCCGACATTTAACCAAAAACTACCGTTTGATGCACAAAGCATTGTGGAGGTGTGAGAGTGTGGAGGGACGTACTGTGGAGCAATCCCTGCATGTGAGAGTGGGCGATTCAGCCCCGTTCCAGGAAATAGGTTGAACGCGCTCACATTGGCTGAATAATTTAAGCCATGTGTATGAGTATCAGGCTCCAAAACCCCTGTACATTTGTCTGTCACTAAAAATTAGGCCAAATTCAAAGTTGGAAAAAAAAAGTATTGCAATCAGTAGACTTGTTTAATTTGCTTCTTACAAACATTCTTGCTTAAGTTACACAACCAACTATTGTTTACTTTCAATAGTGCTTTCAGCTTTCCTGTAATGCATTTCTGTTCTTCCTGACACAGTCGATCATTTCCTCAACCGATCCTCAATTCTGTCCAAAGATTAGAACCAGCAGAGGCTGGGACAAGCCTAAACTCTCTCTACCAGAATATCTGCACAGTTTTGTTTGTCTCTTTGTGCTCGAGTTTGGAGAGATGAAATCTTTTGTGAGCGCAATTTGCAAAACTGTGTCTGATCCCTTGTTTTTGTAGGTCAAGTCTTCAGACAACAAAGACAGAAAAGAAGAAACATAACAAGTCAAAAGATGCAAAAAGTATTAACATTGTTTGTGCTGATATATTCCTTTATAACATAACAGATGTGAAAACAGGTGATTTGTAGATTATATTTACATTTTAGAAAAATATGTACAACACATTTTGTTTAATAGCTGAAAAATGCGCTTTTTTGTGAGTATTTGTTGTCCGGTAAAAGAAGTAGGACAGTGGAAGCTACAGTAATCCTGTTTGTACAGCAGGTGACTGTGTGATCATCTGGTGTGAAACATGCAGGCGTACAGTGAGTATGCAAGCGCGTGCTCACGACACGAATTACTTCAGCAGGGTGCTATTACTAACAAGCCCTTTTAAGTGCCAATTCCTCGTAGGACAGAGCGAGTCTTTTTTTTCTTCCCTCCGACACGCCGTCGTTATTCCAGCTTCTCCGGGGACTGATGCCTGGAGCCAGAGGAAACTGGAGCCAGCCCGGCCCGTGCAGCCGGGGAGCTTTGCCCGGAGCCAGAGCGGCCGAGCTCTCAAGTTTCACATCTCGCCCCCTCGGCTGCCCAGACGCCTGGCGTTGCCGGCGGAGACAGACTGGCTGGCACATCCCTGGGCAGGCTGCGGCAGACGCTGGGCAGGTTGGAACCTCCTGCGCGAGTCTCGGTAAACTGTGATTGAAGGGAGGCGAAGGTTTCCATTCACAACAGAAGGGCAGCTTCATCCCTCCTATTCAGCGGCTGGACCGCGGAATATTTACAGCTCTGACAACATCGCTGAAGATTTCCTTTGAGCATAAAGTGCCGATGAGGGTGATGCCCTGCAGGTAGGGCTTGCCTCGATGTATCAGTATAAAACACAGTAATGTGATTAATTGGTATATAACCATTAGTGCCAACTCCGCTCAAGTCACTTTACAATACTGATTCAGGGTTTGGGCGACAGGCGAACGGCGTAATGTTGTTGGTACGTTTTGTTTATTGTTAAGCTGAAATAAATGTTTAAAAGAAGATAAAGTTCTAAAACAGACGTGTTTACATCTTCAGGCCTCCCTCAGCCCGTACGTGCTCCCTCACGTGGAAATCTCCTCGCTTTGCTGCAGTTTTGAGTCAAATCTGTCCATGAAAAAACTCCATCCCAGCGGGTGATTGTAAAAATCCACAGTTCAGTGTCTCCATCATGGAGAGCCATCCATCATTCTGATAGTTTATGTACATAGTTGACAGGAAAGGTCCCACTCCTGGATGGGTCCCCGTCTATGTGACCAACCTGAAACAAAAACGATGCAATGATTAGCATGTCAACAAATATTCTGAAAACTGCAGACTTCTAACTACCGACGACTTCCTGAGTTGTAAATGAAAGGGGTTCCAACAGGAGATCCAGAATCTGCAGTTGCACTTACCCACCAGTGGGGGTCATTGGTGGCCGTGACCACAATGATCTCGTCCTTAAAGAAGGCCAGCTGCTCCGAACTGACGACCCGGCAGTCCACTAAGGCTTTGACACGCTTCTGATGAGGCCTGCTGACAGAAACCTGCAGGAAACATGTCGCATAGATGACACAGTGTTCAAAACTCTTTCAGGGTGGGCAACTTTGATCACTGTGTGGGCCAAAAAAAACTTTATTCTCACTGCTATTAAGCCTAAAAGTGACTGATGACCTCTATAAGACTGATCTATACAGAAGTTTTACTCATAAATATGCATGTTTTTGATGCCCTCTTATTCACAGTGTAGTCACATTTGATGTCATGTTGATATTCATAATGTTTTCAATAGTGAACACTGTCATAAGAGGCTGAATAGAACATAGAAAGTAAATCTCCAGGATGTTCTACCATGGCGTTCCTGCGGGGCCGGGGGGCGCAGGTCACAGCAGGTGAGGGTGAAGGAGCCGGAGCAGGAGCAGGAGCAGGAGCCGGAGCCGGAGCCGGAGTCGGGATCAGACTGCTGCTGCTGCCCACCAAGCTGCAGTACAACTCCTCCTGGCTGCCCACGCATGTCGGAGACAGAACACTGCACTTGGCCTGGCTGCCTCCTCCGCTGCTGGTTCGACGGTAGGACGTGGTCTTCCCCGAGCTGGGAATCAAACGGATCAAGACAAAACGGTCAGTGAGGTTTTATTAAAGTTTTTACGATATTCCACGCATCGTTTTTTAAGGAATGGGTCTCCTGTTATCGCCTTACCTGACGGGTCCTATGTGATTCTGTGAGGATGTGTTCACAACACAACTTTGAGAGCCAGAACTTGAAGCCGGCTGTCCGTCCCAGGTCTGCCTCTGGCTCTTGACCCGGCCCCCCTGCCCGTGGGGAGACTTGGGCGCCCTCCCACCTTGGCCTTGGCTCTCCGTGTTGAGTGACTGAGTGCTGCGTCTCGCCGGCGACTGGGAGGCCGGGTTAGAGCTGCGCCGTGGCAACGGGTTTCCTTCCTGTGGTGTGACTGAAATCTGAGGGTCTGAGCGACCTGTGGGGGTCCAAGAAGAAGAACACAGGCAACAGTCATTTCAGAGGTGAAGCTATGAATCACTGTCTGAAAACCTGAGCTGAAAAAAGTTATTTTCCATGCTGACAGCATTATTTTTTTAAAAAAGGTTTGGGTGGGTGGAGTCACTCACCCCTCTGTATGGATTTAGCTGGAAGTGGTGGTGGCATTGATGCTCCAGAGGGGGCGCTGTTGGTTGGTGGATTTCTATACAGGAAGTCAAGATTCTCATAGGTCCCACACGGCTTGCTACCTGAAGTAGCATTAGCTCCATTGTTCCAGGAGGCAAAGGAGGAACTTCCATT
>JAUESE010000057.1:9301080-9314360 GCA_032274725.1 Malacoctenus triangulatus | reverse complement strand
GCCTCACCCCCCCCCCCCGCCCCCCTTTACCCCCCCCCCTCTCAATGCTGAAGTTAAGAAACTGAAAGCCCTGCAGAAGAGACTCTTCGTATGGGTTAATTATTCATTGGGCTGTGCCTGTATGTGCCAAATGTATGTCTGAGTGTGTCTCCGTGCACGTGTGTGTGTGTGTGAGTGTGTGTGTGAGTCATGAGCTGGCACTGGGGTGGGATCTGGATTTTGTGATGCCTGTCTTATCTCTGGTCGTTTCAGATCGCCTCCACCCACCGTCTCTTGTCAGTCTACCGAACACGCAGTCGGCTCTCCCCGACGCTCTCGCGGAGCGCTTTGGCCTTTTAGGATAAAACACGCATGAACTCGTGGGCGCGCGCACGGGGGGGGCCGGCCCGCGCGGCGCGGCGCGCCTCCCCCTCCGCGGAGATGCCATTTTCAAGCCCGCCGTTCTTGAGACTCAGCATCAATGCGGCAAGGCAACCATTTCAGGGCAGGAAGCTGCCATTTTGGTTCAGAGCGTGTCAGCTGCTTTGAGAAGATCTGCGTCCCAGTGGCCCTCAGATGAAACCGGGGTGCCACTGAAGTGTTTGACAGATCGATGGTGTCAGCAGCACAGCGACAGAGAGCAGGGAGGATCCAGAGACAGGTTTGGTGTATATATATGTATGTGTGTGTGTTTTTTGGGGAGCGTCTGCAGTGAAGTGGATTAACGCTCTGGGTCTTTTCTCCCTGCATGAACATGACAAAAAGATAATGCTCCATGTAAAAGCTGCTTTTTCTGTGCTGTAATATGAACCCAGTGAACCCCCCCTCCGCACTGGTTCTCACTCAGTTAAGCCACCAGCTGATGGCAATGTGGCTTCACTCCTTACCTTTAGCTTCGATACTCACGCTAGCGCCAACTTCAGGCCAACATTGCGGAAAGTAAACCTTTTTCTTTTTTTTTTTTTGCGGGGGAGACGGGGCTTTTCCCAGCCTGCCTTCTCCTCCCTCCTTCTCATGTTTCACACAAAACATGTTGAAAAAGGAAGAACTGAAAGGTGAAACTATCAGTTGAAGAAACTGAATAAAATGTAATCAAGAAATATTCTTAAAAAGCAATTTAGCAAAACTAAAATGATCAAAATAATGACAAGGAATCATAATAATGTGTGGAGTAAAAAATTCTAATTACTCCTCATCAGCGAAGACTTGGAGACAAAATCTAAAAATATTGTTTTGTTCGTCACAGATAATTAAAGATATGTTTTGAAGTCTGGCATTCAAATAAGGATTATTCCTCAATTTGAGACAACCGTGTGTTAAGTCTACTTGAGGACTCTACACAGGGTCAACGTTTCCAATTGCTTTTTGGTTCACACAGTGAACTCGTCTCAACCGTCATGGATCAGCCTGTGTGAAAGCGTCACTTTCAACACTAATGTTAATTATTTCAAAATGATCAAATTATCATTTTTCAGACTCTTGGAAACATCTTTGTTTTTCTTTTCCTCTGGAGCTGCAAATCCAGTTAATCATGTATCAAATATAATGATAATTGTGAATACAGAGAGAAACAAATGAGCCAATTATCAATTAGCAATAATTATGATTATTTCTCTGTTAACAAATGTCAACCCTCAAATTATCCTGAAAGTCGAGAATTCGATGACAACCGGCACGGCTCACTGAAGACAACGTAGAACGAGTTAAAGCTGAGCGCAGCGGTTACTGTTGTCTCACCTAAAGATTGTTTTTTCCTGTCTGCCAGCAGCTTGCATGTTCCCTCTGTGCCCAAGTCAACCCCGTCGCACCATCTGCGAAACACTCTTGTATTGAGGAGTTTGATACAAGTTTGATCAGTGATGAATCTTCCTCACACAAGCTGAGCATTTCACTCAACTTCAACACCTTTTCACGTTGTTACGAGGTGAAGCGAAACTGACCATTTCGGACGTCCAGTTCGTCACTGACGCGCACGTTGATGTCTGTAAAGCACTGTGAACTGTGTGCAAATAGTGCTGTTCAGGACTGAAACCTCCACGAGCATCGGTAAGATGGTTTCGCCTCCTGATATTTCCAAAGCAAAAGTTGAACTTTTGAGTTGCCGACAAACTTGCCACCTCCACTGGCTTGGGCGCTCCATTCCTGATGTCTGTGCATCCCTCCTGCTCGTTCTCCAACTCTACACCAACTTATACGCAGAAAACAATGTTTATGTTGATCGTTACACTGCTCATCTTAAAGCCCCATGGTGGTTTGCCATTGTTTGTTTTCAAAACTCAGTGTCCACTCGTGTGGGTGTGTGGGGGGGGCGGGGTCACGGTCAGTTGACAGCCAAAGGCTGAGGTCACCGTCGGTTGATAGGCTGTCAGTGACGGCCCTCTGATCTGATTGCCTGCCTCTCTCGCTACGCCGCCTCTCCCTCACCCCCACCTCCCCGACCTCCCCGGTCCCAGCTGCCACTCCTCCCTCACCTTCGACCTCAGCCCAAGGCCAAGGTTGGGAGGTTGTTGCCACAGCAACGCAACAGCCCCGCGGCCCGCGACTGCTGACCCCAGGAGCCCCGAGTAACCATGACGATCATAATTTGCTCCCCTCTGCCCCCCGCCAGCTCGGCCATGAATACCATTTAGAGGGGAGAGGAGAACGGACGGGCCTAAGTGATGTGGGGATCAACGGATGGACGGACAAATGGACATATGGATTGTGAGAACAAAAGATGGACGCGTGTGCCACTGAAAGGGAGAGCTTTGGAAAATCAGTTAGGGTGACCTATTGACCCTCTTCTTCTCTCCGAGATTAAAAGAGAGGGTTTTCTGGGAGTGGATGGAGATAGGTGTCCTCTCAATAAAGCTGGTTTTGCTTAACTAAACACCAAAAGAGGCCACCACTCCACGCGCAGGCTTTTGTTATTCAAATACACAGGACAACTCCAAAAACGTTGCTTTGTCATTTTCAACGACTCAATAGAAGAAAACGGGGTTTTTTTTGGAACTTCCTTTGAACGGAAACCTAAAACTAAACGTCTACCACATCGACTTCACTTCTCCAAATAAACACCAAAATAATAAACGCCTAAATGTGATCTGCATTTTAGAATATAACTGGTAAATCGCACTTTTAACAAGTTTTTCCTATGTTTGCTTTTTTGTTCCACCTTGTATGACACTGGCATGGCTACATATGAAGGTTTTTCATGCTCTGGCAGTCACATTTTTTGGGGGGGTTGTGGTGGTAAATACTCTCACCTCACACTGAGAAGATTTTAGGTTTGTGTGTTGTGACGCACTCACGACCTGTCCAGGATGCACCCTGCTTTCGTCCATTGCGACCTGGTATCGTCTCTAATCAAATTAATAAACAGGCCATGTTTTATCCAGCCTGCTGATGAAGTGCCTGTAAATGTTGTGAATCACAAAGATATCATCCACAACTGAGATGAACTCGAGAGATGACAGGGGAGGGAGGTTACATCCCCTCCATCCCACCTGACAAATCACAGCCGGGTTATATTTAACACCAGGTTTGAATAAAAGCAAAAACCAAAACTTCTGGTGTGTGCGTGCGTGTGTGTGTGTGTGTCTGTGTGTGTGGGGAGGTTTCATACCTGCTGGAAGGCCACTTTAGATTTCAGAGCGAGCTCCTGTTGAGTGGGGTTGGATGTGTAAATGACTGAGCGGTACTGAGTCCCGATGTCCTGGTGCTGCTTCATACCTGCATGAAAAACACACACAGACAAAAGGAAAATAAGACACCCCACAAATAAGCATAAGTACCACAATCACAGCAGACACAATGTCATTTGCATGTAAAAGGTTTTTCTCAATTATGTCATCATCCCGCATCTTGAATTCATGAAGCCAAACGAATTCAAAGATCACAGCCGATTCGGGCATTCATTAGGGGGGGGCCCGTGGTGTGTAGGTGTGCGATCACACGTAGGTGGGTGCATTTTCTCCCTCTTTGTCATCTATGTGGCGTTGTCAAAATTTTCATCAGCTTTACGTCAGCGTGTTTGGAGGAAGCCCAGGCCGAGTGTACCTTGATTAGGAGGCCAAACAGCTGCCACCACTTCCACGCTTTTCAGACGCCACAATCCTGAGCAGCACTGGCATCCATGGGAACATCGGTGGCGAGCGTCTCTGTTATTATCTCTCACTCACTCACTCTCCCACTCAGTAATTGTTTCCCGTCTTTATTGAAGTCTCATTCTCTCTCTCTCTCTCCCTCTATCTTTATATATCATTGTCTCCCTCAATCTTTGGCCTTTTGTTGCAGGCTTGAGCCAGCCGTCGGACATGCGTGTTCCTCTGGAAGGCCTTCACGCTTATCCCTTTCAGCCCACTGACATTGACAGAGGCTTAGTTCATTTGAAACAACAGATTTCCTCCTGCCGGCCGATTATTACTTGATCAAATTTTGGCTGCTGGTCAGTGATTGCTGCTGAAAACAAAAAGGGTAAAGATCATTGTTGCATTTGAAATGCGTAATCCTGCTTCTGTCCTTTCTGTCTGGCAGCGCCTTCTCGTTCCTGTCACACTGACGTGTTTATTCCCTTTCCTACTTTTACCTTGGCTTTCTTAAAGAACATGCTGAATTTCCAGGCCACTTCAGGGCAGCAGAACAAGCTGTGAGCACACGGCGGACATACTTCACCTTAAAAAGGTCAAACGAGAACATGCTGGTGAACAGCATAGATAACCAGTTTGTTATTGACACATCAGACAGTAAGTGAGACAGGCGTTTTTCTGGAGTTATGTCTGTGTCCATCCAACACTTTGGATTTTTGAACACTCACAGTCCCTTCAGCTTTCTTTGTACCGTCCACCAACTCCTGAGGGACAGATCTGGCTTCCGAGTGGCTAAATGATCACCAGATAGTTAGTTCGGCGCTTGGCAGGCTATTCTTGGCAGGTTGCGTGTCGTGTTTTTATTTCAGGGCTTTCTTCGATGAAAAACTACCGTATGCTGAGGCTGGAAATGAAGCTGACGAGAGTGGCGAGGATGACTCAGGACGGGGTAGGATTCAGGCTGTAAAATCAAAACTGAAAGATGTGAACAAGACGATAATTCACCGTCCTGACGAAGAGTGACACCTTTTTTTTTACAGGACACACAGTGTCTGGATTCATTCTTTATGTACAAACAATCACTGCTGTGCGGAGGGCAGTCAGTCTGAGTCATGGAGGACGCGTTATGCCACGGTGGATAAACAAAGCATGTCCACCACGCATTTATATGTATAGGAAGCATGTATGACATCCTAAGATATATCGATATGATGTACTGCTTTTTGCAGAGCTGCATCTATATGTAATTTAAGAAGATAAGGGTTGTTAAATTTGAAATTTTTCATTCTGTAACTTCCGCCTGTTGTGATATATCTCATCTGTCGCTTTTCTATTTATATCGCGGGAGGATAACCATTTCCATAACCGTGCAGACAAGACATGTCCCTGACACAGTGATCTGCATATCTTGTTCCCTTTAGATTGGATGTTACCTTACATCACGGAGTGTCACAACCTATCTGTGGCGCAGTCTGTTCCCACATAATGGCTATAAGTATTCATCTGGTCCTCATTCAAATCACAGCAGACAAGCAGACGTCGCCCGCTCGCCGGCACGCGCCGCGTAAACTCACAATAACTGATGTTGTTGCCTGTGAGAATTTGCCTCGCGGAAGAATTTTCTTCAGCGATATTAAAAGCTTGTGTGGCTCAAATATGATTAAACAAGTGTGGCGTGGAGAGAGAGAGAGCGAGCCCTGTTGAATGTGAGCGCGCGCACCATCCGTCGTGCGGCGCCGCGCGCGCGAAAATCTGCCATAGCCGTCACAACATCCTTAGAGTTTTACGATGACACGCCAGCTGACACCGGGTGACTTGTGCAGCACTTTGGAGGCGAACATCAGGGCTGGATGGTGGAGTGGTGGTTCGTGCTCTCGCTATGCTGTGATGGCTTTGTACTTCTCCCTGTGCCTGGTGTGTCCTCCAACTGTCCAAAACATCCATTTGAGGTCAGCTGGTGACCTTAAATTGTCAATATAGGTGCGGATGTGTGTGGGTGTTTTCTTTGTGTTTTCCCCTGTGTTGTACTGGCAACTTGTCTGGGCTGAATCGCGCCTTCGCCCGACGCGACCTGGGATCAACTCTCGCGCCGCCTCTGCAGCCCTCAGACGGTTAAAGAGGAACAGGAGATGAATACATGGAAGACAAAAAATGTGGACGATTGAGCGCCGTGACACGACGTTGCAGTGGTTACAATTGTCTTCCGTGCACTCAATATTAGGCCTTAGTCATCCAGGTGTGTTGCGCCACACTGTCTTTGAGTCATGACCATAAAACCACAGGATCTCCACTGTTGAAGCGAACACTCCAGAAACACGTTTTATTATTTGATGGTCTCCCACCCGACGCCGCTGCCTCCCCGTGTCTCTGCAGTCATCGCTACCCTCACCCTCTTTCTCTCCATCTCTGCAGTGCTGGATGTCGGCCATCTTGCCCCCAGCGCTGTTGTTCAGTGACGGGGCTAATGGTTGCCCCTCCATCAAAGGCCACCAAGTCACTCTGCCATTGGCTGCCCACCAGAGCCTTTACTGTGATTGGCTGCCTGGCAGGGGTCTCGTAGTTTTGCCGTTGCCTCTGACCTTCCCTGCTGACTCGTGGTGCTGACCACCCCAACCACACACACGCACACACACAAACGCGCACACACACACAAACACGCGCACACACACACACACCTAGAATTATGCTTAAAAAGGATCATGTATGGAGAAATTATGCATAATAATAAGAGTGGAATGCAGATATTTCACCGTTTCACCAAACTGCCGGTTTGACTGCTGCAGTTTGATTAAAGCTCTTTTATCGCTGAGCAGGAAAGGGAGACGTTTAATATCTCGTATTTTAAAACGAGAGTAAAGATGACAAAGGCTTTTCATCACCAAAGAAATGGTTGACGACATAATGTATCACAGAAAAGTCAAGAGACAAACACCCTTGAGTGGTAATAGCGGCTTCCGACACAATTAAGATTCATCTCATCTTCTGAGATCCATCCACCATCAGAAGAGGAGCTGCTCCCTAATCAAAATACAAAAAAAAAACCCAGCCAAATTTTCAGCCCAGCTTTTGATTAGACTAACTCCAAAACCATCCCCATAAGCATTCGGTCCTCAAAGAACTACAGTAGCAACAAATACCACCCAAAAAAACTCTTGATTCTCCCCTCCCGCCTCCACCGTCTCTCTCCTGCTCTCTCCATTTTTAACAGCCCCCTTCGTTATTTTCTCCATCCATCAAAGGCGGCAGTAATTATTAATGAGAGCCTCCCTGTTCTCTCTGCATTATGCATGAGAGCCTTGCCTCTGAAAGCAGAGGGTAATGGGGGTGGGCAGAGGAGGAGGGGCTACAGTTCACACATGCAACACACACACACACGCTCGGGCTGCCTCTCGGGGTCACTGACCTTTGCCTACAAAAGCCAAAAATATTAATTAATTACCCAAAGCCCCCAAAACCATCATGGTGAAGGAGCCCCCCCCCCCCTTGAACAAAAACGAAAGCCAGACAAAGTGGGAGGGCGGTTGGGTGACTAAAGTCTCGGAGGGAGTCACAACGCTCTCCGGCTGATGCGAATGCACAAACCTGTGTACCCAAATGCACATGCATACACCTTTTTTTGGGGCTTGTTGTGCTGGAAACCCGCTGAGATTTCTTGCAACTCTGTCAAATCTTTTTCCAGTGTTTACCCTAACACACGGAAAAATGGCTCCACTCAGCTTGTCCCTGTTGGCTGTTGGGGATGAAAGCCTGCTGTTTTTTCCCCCCACTGCCAGCTTCACCTCCTTTCCCCCGGCTTATCGTCGCTAATATAAAAATTGTCTCTTCGGCTCGTACCTGTTTTCCCACTCATTCTTTTCTGCCCTCGCTCAAAAAACGGAGCTCTTTTAGCCTCTTGCGGAATAACGAACGGGCGCGAGATGGTGTCGACTTGACAGCAGACAGCCAAACAAAAAAAAGTACGGAGGAAAGCGATGAAGGTGGAAATTACCTGCCAGGGTGGAGTGAGGATTCTCATTGGATGCTTGGCACACTTCAGAGATGTGATTCTGTGAAGCTCTCCATGGAGCTGGACACCTGACCCCCCATTTATTCTCCCAGGCTAGTCTTTTTTACACAACGATCCATCACTCGTTAACAATGGTGAGAGCGGAGAATGGCCCAAACTTCCCCCTGACTTCGTGCGATGTCCCCACACTCCCCTCTGCCTCTCTCAGCCACCTCACCGGCTCTATATTTCAGGCGGATGCTATAGACATTCAAATAGATGTAAAACAAGAAAAGACTGCAAATGAGGCAAAAAAAAAAAAAAAAGGAACTCGTTTAATTACAAAGGAAGGAGAATAAACATTTCAGCAGTCAAGCTATTGTCAGTGTCCGCAATTAAGAAATGTTTCTGCATAATTGGTGACTTTTTGCATGCTTCTGAGCGTGGAGGAAAAACATCTGAAGAGAATTCAGAATCATCGCGCTCGGCACTGCGTACCAATTAGACTGCAGCAGAGTGAGCGCTAATGAACAATGTGATGCTGTTTCTTCTTTCTTTTTGGTGCTACCTTTTTAATCCCGACGCCCCGCTCCGTCTTCCTACACTCGTTCAATACAATATTTACAGAGAGAGAACTTTAAGTCTGCACTGTGCCAACGCTGACAGATCACCAGAGATTATTCGGTGTTGATGGAGTTGTCATTTCCACTCCTCTGTCAAAAAAAAAAAAAAAAAAGTACAATGAAATAATGCCTGGTAACTGCAGTCTTCCCTGTGTGTGTGATGGTGCTGAGGGTTGTGCCGTGCCCGGCGGTCCCGTTACGGCTGTGTGCGTGCCAGCAGAGCTCTCTCCTCCTCTCCACTCTGAGCTGCTATTTTTGCCCTCTTCTTATGTAAGCCGTTCCTGACGCGCTGGAGACAGAGGCAGAGTACGGAGTTGGGATGGTGAGAGCATCCCCAGCGGACACACACACACACACATACACTTCCCCGCACGTGCAAACACACGCGCTCGCACACACGTACTGTATACATACACAGATACATATATTCACACACATCAAAGAGAGAGCGCGTATATGCAGTCTTACAAAGCAAAGCAAGGGAATGATGCACGGCTGGCTGTCAGGTGGTGACACCACACGTACGGGGGGGAATCTTAAATCAGAGATGTGCTTGCCTCAGTGTAAACTGAAAATTACTCCGAGGTGGACATGTAGATTACCGCAGTAACAGTCATCATCTTTTTTTTCCCAACCATCCGTTCTTCTCTCATCCCCGAGTATCAATTTTATTTGCTCTGTGTTCGAGCGGTGCTCTCTAACACGATCACTTCATATTTCTGGGCATGTTGTCAGAGCCCTGTGACTCTGGCCCTTAGCTGTTTATTTTTAGCTGCACCTAAATCTAACAAGCAGTGCTTGCTCCGCTGCTGTATTCCAATCTGTCCGGACGAGAGCACGATTCGGAATCCACAATATCTGCCTGCGTCTCCTTCAGTCAGCGTCCAGGTCAGCACAGTGCAGATGATGCCAACATGTTCTGAACATATACTCCTCTCAGACAGAGTTTCATGTATTTAACAGTATTAAAATAATCGAAATAAAACAAGGCTTTAAAAAAAAAATCACTGCAGCAAAATTACAAACACACCAATAATATTGTTTATTTTTCTTCCGAATGTTTTGTCTTAATAAAGTACAACCTGTTTCACTTTCCCAGAGGCTGTTTGCATAAAAAAATATTGTTTTTTAAAAAGCATCTTCAACATCAACATTTTTTTTTTCGCTTGCATTTGTCCAATCTTGATTTCACCCTTTTTGTTTTTACAGCAACACTATTTATTTTCCTGCAGCATGGAAATGTGCAGAAAAGTCCAATGAAAAGTCACAGAACCATCTGAACAATAAGTTAAAAAGGTATAACTTCGCTATAATCAGATGGACACGCAGGAGCCAACCCCCACACTGTGCACACACGTGCCGCAATCTCCATAAATTAGGGTTGTCAGCATGTGTGAGGGTGTAATAACCGACACCTGGTAATGAGCATGCTATCTGCAGCCAACCACGGGAGGAAAAATGCATTTGGATTAGGGAGTGTGGGGGGTGGCAGAGGTCACGGGTCAAAGGTCAAGGTCACCTCCTGCGAGGGTTGCCTTTCGATGGCAGGGGCTCCCCTAAAATTGAGGGATGCGGTGACACCGGGGGGGGGGGGACACACGGGGGTACCCCAACAGGGAATTGGCGTGTGTCGCAGCCAGCTGGGCTGAAGATATGACATAAAAGAATATTCATGCTCACTTCGATTGTCAGAAAAAGTAACTGCCACCAGCGTGAGTCGGCGGCAGCAACACAGCTTGATTTATGTCTTTTCTGTCTTTTGATCATAGCGGCGATAAAGTCTGATAGGTGAGAATCCATGAATACTTTACACGATAAGTTGGAAAAAATTCTGCATCACGTGCAGTTAAAGCAAATGGGAAAAAAAAGGATTTTCGAATAGATAGTTCATGTTTGAGGCTGAAACGCATTAAACAGACCACCATCACCACTTTTTGATAACTCGACTGATTGATAGAGCGAGTATAGATCTCTTTTTTTGCTGCGACAACATCAGTGTCGACCCACAAGCGTGAACATGCATGTAGTGCACGTGCAAACGTTATGGAATGAGGACAGCTGCATCGGCCATTTTAGCTGAACAGTTGTGTTTTTTGTGTCTATCGGCGTATGTCTGTGATGCCTGTTCACTGACGCAACATCAGCAGCCCACATCATAAATACTGCATGGCCTCAAAAAATAGCGGGGACGGAGGGAAAGAGGGAAAGAGGAAGTAGAGGAGAGGAAAAGAGACGAGGAGGAAACAATGAAGAGAGGAAAAGCCTCGGTGTGTTAAGATGAAGGGCGACGAAAGGGGGGGGTGGGGGGATGAAGGAAGAGATGGGAGAGCAGGGAAGGGGGGAAGGGACGATGAGGAGCAGGGGGGGGTGGGAGAGGAGAGGAGAGGAGAGTGACTAAGAGATAAAAGAGGAGTGAGTGGATGTGAGTGTGTTTGTGTGATGAGCGGATGGCCTCAGGGAGCGGCCGACTCACGGTGCTGCTCTGCGGATGTGCTGATGGGCTCCGGGCCGTTTGCTCACTCACCCGGCCCGGTGCTCCGTTCACTGCAAAGAGGACGAGGGTGGAGGGTGCAGGTGAGAAGGGTGAGGCAGGGTGGGCTGAGGAACACGGGGCAGGGGAAAAGATGCGCAAATATTGATGAAAGAAAGAAAAACCACAGAAGAGGCCGAGAACGCAGGAGTTTGAAAAGGCTGGAAAGTGAGTGGAGTGTAGTCGGAGGGTAAAGGTGGAGTAAAAGGATTAAGAGATACGAAATAAGCAAACAGAGTAACAGAATTCAACAGACAACAGGCTTGTACGCTGTCCGAGTTCAGAGGACGAGGAAAACAGGCAGAGAAACAGGGCCTGCAGGCCTCCGTACCCAACTGACATGCCATTTATGCAGCAATAATCTCCCTCAGCCTGTGCGTATGTGTGTCTGTGATGCTTACGCTTGTGTAAAACGTCAACAACGCCACTTTAGGCTGGCATGAGGCCAGCACATGCATATTGTCCACATGTGCATACAGTGAATTCAATATGTTTCTGCATGAAAAAGTGCGCGTTCGGGATGTGCACCGTCTGAAACAACGAGACGTGGCGGCAGTCGCTGGGAATCCAACTATGCTGTCAAGCATCAGGACCAAACAGCAGCACTGCTCCCCTCTAACACGTGAGACGTCCCTTTGACTGGGGAGAGTTTGTTCCGGAGTATTTCGGTGCACCTGTGAGAGGCTTCGCTGCCGAGGAGTTGTCTTCACGTAGACATAAGAAACTTATAATATGGGAGCGTGTTGAATGGGGGTTTTATGCAACATCCCAGGGAAGCCAGCAGATTGAGACTAGTGTTGCTGAATATGGAAAGAGGGCACACAGCAAAGGCTGCTGGGAGTTTCTGATTGGCTGCTAATGTTGCTATCCAGGCCGGGATTGGTGGAGCTGACGCAGCCCGACATCACGTTGTCGGGACTAAACCCTTTTGAACTGAGGCAAAGCAGGGAGGCACAGATATCAAAACACATACACGCGCACATATGTGCGTACGCACACCCACATGCATGCATTAAAAGAAAGTATTACATGCGACTGAATATGCACCTGTGCATACTTTCACAAACATGCCAACACGGAGCATCTCTATCCCTGTGCTGTGTGTTGATGCGTGTCAGGAGAAAAAACAGAATTCGTAATGCTCCAGGGCTCGTCTCCATATATGATCTCTAGCGAATCTGAGCAGTTAAAAGGGAAAAGAGTGAACTTCCCTAATTTCTCCATTCTCTTTTAAGCCCAGCTCTAAGGTGGACAGAATAAATTGGAGCTTAAGCATGCGTGAAGGCACAGCCAGCGGGCCCCTTTCCACCACTCCACGCTACATTTGTCAAATCAGAGGAAATTCTGCTACACGTGAACCCAGAATCTGAGAAGAGAGAGACGGCAGGGATTCACATTTAAGTCACGCGCAAGGAGCAACAGTCCTCGAGAAAAAAAAAAAAAAAAATGGACATCTGAGTTTGTGGTAACTTCCAAATATGTCGCCCAGCTTCAACTGTGACACAAAAAAAGGGAGGAAAAAAAAAAAACAACTAACAGAGTGCATAGACAATAAGCTGCATGCTATTAATAAAACATGAGATGAGACAAGGCAGTGAGTCAGGGGAAATGCATGACTACTCTTTTGGCCTCAATGCCTTTGCCCCGTGGCGTGTCGGCTCCACTCTGCCTGTGCCTTTGCCCGTAGTGAGACGCGTCTCTGCCCTGAGCTGCGGCGAACACGGGAGACACCTCATCTGATCGAGAGGACGCGGCTCTCGATTGAACATCAACAAACAACGGCGTCCTCTTTATCCCACTCGGATCCACTGCGATGCTCAAAGGCTAATGTAAGTGAAAATACATGATAAAAGCTGTCAAGTCACCTTACATGTGGATATAAATATATATATCTGGGTAGTTGTGGGATATGCACAAACATGGCAGACGCTTCAGTGTATTTAGGTCACGCAGTGTATGAGAAAGCAATCATGACAGATGCAAAAGGGATGACGGGACCATGGTGGGCAACATCAGCGAGGGCGGTGTGTGTGTGTGTGTGTGTGTGTGTGTGTGTGTGTGTGTGTGTGTGTGTGTGTGTGTGTGTGTGTGTGTGT
>JAUESE010000057.1:9269994-9281390 GCA_032274725.1 Malacoctenus triangulatus | reverse complement strand
CCCCCCCCCCCCCCCCCCCCACCACCACCTTCCACTTCCCAAACCAGCACATCTCCTTTAACGTCCGTTTCTGAACAGTCATGTTGGGTTTTTTTGCTCCGCACTTGTTCCGAGTGAAACTCGCAGGAAGCAGATTTAAAAAAAGTCTCTCCGAGTTCCACCTGCTTCTCTCTCCATCTTTCCTCCCTAGCAACACCCTGTCCCATCCTCAAGCTCCCAGTGACCCAACCCACAACCCCCCCTCCCCCCTCCCCTCCCGCTCCCAGTTTTAACCTACTCATGACCACCTGGCAGGGGGATAGCTTCCTTCACTCCCTCAGCCTCACCTAAACCACCAGGCCTGAGATTAGGGTTAATCTGGACCTTGTGTCATCCTGTATCTATCCACCACCCCCACAACCCCATTCTTTCCTCCGCGCCTCCCTCCCTCCTCTCCTCTTTACCAAAGAGGCTTTGGTTTCAAATCCTTTATTGTGAATCCCCGCTCCCTTTGCAGTGTCTTTCTGCCTGCTGCCAACTGCAACTTTTCCTCCCGCACCACATCCGCAGCCAATCCTTGCGCAGATACTGGTGGAACCTGTCCCCAAGCTATGTCGGTTAAGACATGCAAGGGAAGGATTTTTTTATTGTCTCTTCTTTCAGAATACACTTTGGAATTAGGCAATAAAAAAGAAAAAAAAACATATCCACTTCTGCCGAGAGATACTTGCATACATGTTGGAGTATTCTGGGTCGCACGCAGAAGCAGTGGCTGCAGCAGAGTCGCTTGTGCGTCTGCTTGCGTGTCGAAGATTGTTCGAGAGTGCTTCTTCAGTTGGTACGAAGAAGGGGCGAGAGTCGAAAGAATTCAACCTCCACTGTAACATCCCCGTCACCCAACCCCCAGTACACTCACCCAGCCACGCTCTTCCTCTCACCCCGAGGACAGAGTCGAGGCATGGAAGCCTGAATTGGATGAAGAGACACCACAATGGTGCAGGGAGCAAAGATGCGTAGAGAAAGAAGACAAAAAGGGGGAAAGATACAAAGCGCTAAAGCCCCTTTCCACTTTTTTGTCTCCAGAAATAAATGGCAAATTCTCCCTCCAGCAAAGTCTGCTGTCTTGAGTTGAAAGGCCAGGAAAAGCATTAGGCAGACACACTGGTAAGAAAGGGAAGAGTGAGAGGTAGGGAGGCAGTGACAGATGTAGGCCAGTAATAAAGGGGTCTGAATGTAAGGCTAAGAGAGAAAGACCCTTGAGCATCGGAACCTGCATGCGCCGGGCGCCTTAATGACAGAACAGCTTGGTGGTTATGATGAAACCATCAAAAAAAAAAGAAAATGCTGAGCTTATGATGTTATTGTCAAACTAGTTGTGTAATGATAATCAGTCAAATTGTCGAGCACTGTTTAATTTGTTCCGATTACACAATGTCGGTCGATTTATTGAAAAACAGTAAGCACACATGAAGTAATGATTATTTATAGGGATTATTCGCATGATTCCCGGCGAATCAGAGGTGCTGCAACCCTCCGGGAGAAACCCATTCACACACACACACTCACACACACACATGCAGTCACGCACATGTAATAAAAACTTGATGGCATTATCGTTTCTGTAGCAGCCTTTAATACATTGAGGTAGGACAGGATGCTAAAGGTCCCCTAAATGGATTAGTAATATGGAATCCCAGTCCAGGAGCAGGGAGATGCAGGAGTGACGGAGGGCGAGAGTGACTGATTAAAGGGGAGAGAACATGCTGAGAAAGGAGAAAGTCGCAGAGTGAGGGGAGAAGCGAAGAATGCTCCAACTGATTGTGCGCGAGTGCAAAACGTCCACAGAGAGCAAGAAAGAGGGAGCGAGCGATGTAGTTAATGGATGTAAATTAATTGCTGTCATGTGGATTCTGATCCCAATAAATCAGGGTCAGTGTGGTCTCCGGTGCCATCGCTCCGTGGCGGGGAGGAGGCAGGGCAGAGGAGGCCCGGGCCGATACACCGGGAAACACACGCTGGCATTCGCAGGAATGCCAAGTCACACAAGCACACACGTGCAGAGCGCTGCTCCGAAGTGAGCCGGCAAGTCTCAGAATGCAGATCAAGAAATTTGTGGGATTAAAAAAATAAATGTGGAAAAAAAACATCATGCAGTTTGTGAAGGAAATAAGACTGAAGCTTTTTCAGAAAATTGTGTATTATGTATTATATAAGAGCCGAAAGAAATCTACTTAAAACATTTGAAAAATATAACCAAAATTCTGTAAAATAAAAAAATTGAAAAAAAATGAACAAAAACACTGAAGCGTTCAATAAAACCTAATCGATTGAGATGATTCTGACCATAAATTCCCTTCATCATGAGGCACTTTCAGAGATGCACCTCAAGTCCAAAGTGAAAAACTGGATGCCAACTAGTGCAGACCTAACCGGGTTATAAATGCAATGAGGTCCAATGAATTAGCCATGCTTATTACGGAAAATTACCACTGTGCTTTCTGCTTAACTAGGCTGCAAAATTAATTTACCTGATTTCCCCAGTCTACGACCATCACAAATACATCCTGTCACGATGAGGACGACGAGTATTATTGTATGTGTTAATCAGAAAATATGTGAACCATGTATTTTAATTACAAATCATACAAGTGCAATTTTAAAAAACAAAAGCCCAAAGAAAACAGGGGGCTACCGCGCGCTGCAACAACATCAAATCGCAATTAACAAAAAAAAGGAACCTGTCAATGCTGACGTTACCGTCGCTGCCTTTTTAAAAACGCGTTTTTATTCATTAGCCGCTGCTGTTTGGCATGCCCCATAATATATACTGTACACAGTGTTTTCTTTGATACTGTATGCCCCAAAGCAAATCACTCATGTTCAAACAATAATATCTGAACATGAGAGAAATGGTGCAAAATGGGAAGTAGGTCACATAGCAATTTATTTGACAAAAAGGGATGGGGGTGGGGAACTGGGGCATGCTGTATGCAGAGGCAGCAGCGGAAGGGAAGCTTTTTGGGAACGCAGATCAGATCGGGAGCGTGTTTGCATCTGTATGTGTGAGAGCACATGAGTGACGGGCGAGCACATGTGATCGAGCTCAAAGTAAAGCGTAAAAGTTAGAGACGGTTAACATTTGTGTCACCGTGAGAGTCCCACAATTTCCCCATCACCACCAAAAAATCGACACAAACCTTTGTGGGAATCAGTAAACATGAGAGTCGGTGTGCTTTCGTTAGAAGAGAGAGTAAGAACGAGGTGGACCAAACGACACGATGAACCCTCTCACTCATTAGAAGCTACATTTGTCCACTGTGGTGAGATTGAAAGTGATATTGCAGTCACTGGACCATATCAGCACATCTGACACACAGAGCGTCCGCAGCATTGATCAGCTGTCAATGAGCAGCCCAGCCATCCCCACCCCTCACACAACTAAATGCACACACCACCATCGCATGTGTGTGTGTGTCGCCACTGATGTTTGCAGAGTAAATACCCAAATCCACATAACCTACTGTAAATACATGTATTCCCCTGTACAGACACCCACACGTCCGTAAGCCCCCCCTGGCTTCTCCCTGATCCTGTTTAAATCCTGTCATCACCGAACATCACGTCTGCGTGATTTGCAAAGCG
Source organism: Malacoctenus triangulatus (assembly GCA_032274725.1). NCBI lineage: Eukaryota > Metazoa > Chordata > Actinopteri > Blenniiformes > Labrisomidae > Malacoctenus > Malacoctenus triangulatus. Next base: position 9,277,769 of record JAUESE010000057.1, on the reverse strand, counting down.
CACGAGGGCCGGCTACCTCCGTGTTCCCCGCTGACCCTCGGCGCAAAACGCTGCGTCTCATCCAGCGGCTTTCCTCAGGACGGGGAGAAAAAAAAAAACGCAGCCGACCGCAGACGGAGTTTCACAGACCCCAGAACAGCTGGGGGAAAAAAAGAGGAAGCAAATTGCATTGTAGCTCTTCTGTGAAATAAGATAGATTTTTTTTTTCTTTTTTTTTTGAAAAAAAAAAAGGTGAAGTGTTCATCACGGCCTTCACTTGAACATTTTCTGCATATAACATGAGGTGGTGACACTGAACCATCACTGAAGCTGCATTTGTATTGATTTGTTTGGCTGAGAATACAGAGGACAGTACAGCCTCACCAACCGAAGCACACAGACTGGAAAAAAGGTCAACACCTCTTCCCTGAAATAACTGAAATTTCCCCCCACAAAAATCACGACATCAACCATAAAGAATTATATGTGGAGTCTAAATAATATATAAAGACTGAAGCATGTGGAGCTGGCTTTTTTTTTGCGACCCTATTTGCATTTCGACAGACGATCTGTGATACTCGGAACGCAATCTAGACAATCTGCGCAGACTGCGCTGAGGACCTGTAAAGCCACATTAACACATGAGAGAGGCTCTGGAGCACCAGTCTTTTCTAATGACTCGATAATCCGACCCAAATGCTGCCTGCTTGCTAATCTCTCCATCAGATTACCAAACTCGGGACGAGCCCTGCCTATTTTTCCCGGCCTGTCTCTCCGTCTTGCTGCCTGCCTGCCTGCCTGCCTGTCTGTCTCTCCCGGCCTTGTCTCTTTGTTTAATCGCGGGGCTTCTTTTTCTCCCCGTGTTTCTCTGGATGATAAAAAATTCCCCCGCTTGCCTCCCTGTGATCTTCCTGGCTGTCGGCTGGTGGGGTTGCATGCCTGTTTCGCCCGCTCCCATCCTCACACGCGAGCCTTTAAAATGGAGGACGAGGTGGCGGGACATCAAAGTGCGCGTACAAAATCTCCTTTCTATTGTCGTGCCTACACGGCGAACAGTAAAGGCGTCAAATAAAAACATTACCTTGAGCACAATGCAGTGCGCGTAAAATGTAAGGCGTGTAATTAACGCTCATAAATAATAAACTTCAAGCCTTCACCAGACATAGAGGATATTTGGCACCAACTGCAACGTGTGATTTGCTAAAACTAACAGAGAATCTTGCTTTTAATAATACTTCCGATTGACTCGTAGAAATCCGTCCCTCCCATATGGAAAGCCTGGCTGTTCCCTGTCGTGCCCCCCCGCCCCCTCCCAAAAACCTCTGCTGCACCGTTATTGAGCTTTTTTATGTAAATACATCTAAACTAATGTCATATTTGTCACACATCAACCATGTCTGATTCTATATATTAACTATAAAACACAGATGCTGTTTCCTGCCTGCGAGGCCCAACAAAATGTCTCTTTGATTTTACAGAAATCAATCCACGTCTGCCTGTACGTGAGTGCGTGTTTGTGTGTGTGTGTGTGTGTGTGCAGCTGTGTGCTCTTTGCATGTGTGTGTGTGTGTGTGTGTGTGTTTGGGCTGATGTCTCATGTACTGTAGCTCAAACTGTTGTTGACAGCTTGCAAAAACTTTTGACATTTAGCTTTTCACTGAATAGCACTCGGCACGGCTAATACTAAGTGAACACGTCTGAATTATGCCCATATATCTGGCATTTTGTGCAGCTTTAGTGACAGAGCAGAGCCGGATCGTGTTTTCCACGAAAAATAATACATCACATTCTGGGACATTTTATTCCATCAAGGTAAATAATTCGGCACTATATTTAAAACGGACATTTTAAACGCCATTTTTTTTTTTTTCCCAACGTAGATCAAAGTGTGTGAAGCGAATGTGTGTCAAATTGCTAGCGTGGCGACGTGCAGCCGTTTAGCCCGCATGATTTGGTAAACGCCCGACAAATATCACACTGACAGCAGTGACCAAAACCAAAGCATCCACACTTGCAGGTGCTGGTGGAAATGAAGCTACGGATGAAGCAAATATCAGTAAAATCGTCCTTTTACTAAACATAGAAACTACTGCTAACGCAACTTAGCAGCTTGTGTCTGTATATTATTTTTTTTGGTTACTTAAAATACATTTAGCTTCTTTTTTTCTCTCTCCTGCATTTGATATAAAGATAAAAAAAATAAGCTCATCCCCCCAAAAATTCAGAGGGAGACGAGCAGCCGTCACGGAGAGGAGAACGGGACACGTCAAAACATGAACACATAAAGAATATCCTCCTCCAGGATGGATTCCCTCTCGCAAAGATATGACAGTTGTAGATGTCGACACATTTCAAAATAATGAGAAAAGGTTAGGAGCGGGGATATCGGGACGAGCTAAGTGGTGAAGTGAGGCGTGAGACATGAGAGAGCAAAGGAGCGCCGCGCGAAGCCAGAGTTGGAAGAAAAAAAAAAAAAGGGTTGGCAAGAGAAAAGATAGACAGAGAGAGACAGTATGTATGGGCGAAAAAATGGAGGTGAGGTGGGAGATTCGGTCGAGTGTCTGTGTGTGTGAGCGAGTGCGCTTGTGAGGCAGAAAGGCGGGTAGGTGGGGTGGTGGTGGTGGTGGTGGTGGGGGGGGGGGGCTTTCTGTGGCTGTCCATTTCCCGGGATCAGCTGATGGCCGCGGATGATGGAGCGCAGGAGGGTCAGGGGTCAAAACCTTGCATTGTCAGCCGGGCCCTGCTCCTCCCGTGGGGGTTCCCCTCCCCTCTCTCAGCCGCCTCCTCCTCCGCCTACCCCCCCCCCCACCCCCACCCGGTGCCTCCTGCACATTTACATACATTTATCAACACGGTGTCGGCTGCGCTTGCACGCGTTACGGCCGGGCAGCCTCCGAAACGCTGCAGCTCGCGCGTTCATCGCAAAGTCAGATTTGTGTGGAGGTTGCCGCTGCGGCTCGTCTGTGTGCGAGTGCAGAATATCGGGACAAATCAGTGTGTCTCAATTCACATCCATGTGTGTGTGCGCATGTGTGTGTGCAGGACAAGACAAGGCCTCCCATCCCCCCCAGCTCCCCCAGTATTAGGCCTACCCACCTCACCCCCTCATCCCCTCCCATTCCCACCACCCCCCATACACCTCCCCCACTTTGCCTGTGTAATCCCTGCCAGCTGGCCCTGTTGGCTAATCCCTCTGCACTGATCAGCTGGGCCACGCATCCAGTACGGGACAGGACAGGGACAGGGGCAGATAGGGGCGGGACGCTCTCTGAGTGTGTGTGTGTGTGTGCGTGTGTGTCTCTCTCTCTATGTGTGTCTGCGAGTGTGTGTGTGTACGAGTGAGGTGGGGGGTGGTGTCGACCAGAAAGCATAAATTGAAGCCCGTGCCTTCGCCTCGGCGCAGTGTGTCTGTGTGTGAGCCAGTTGCCTGTTCCTCCTCGTCCGTCCATCCCTTCTCTCCCTCCTTCTCCTCCTTCTCCCTTGGATCCTTATACATATATACCTCCCTGGCTTATATATGTATGTTTGACATCTTTGGGCTTTTCTTCCTTTTTGGTTTTGTCCTGAGCACATCCCAATGGATTTTTTTTTCTAATGGTGATGACTGGGTAGAATTCAGTCGTCTTCTTTTTTTTTTTTCTTCCTGCCACCCTCTCCTCTCTCCCCCCTTGACTGCATGCGTTGACACCTGCCTGCCTGCCTCCCGTCTCCCTCCAGCCCCCTTGTCCGCCATCCCACCAACCCCCCGTGTGCCTGCTCCCCTGCTCTTCCCAGCCCACAAGGACCTTCACAGGATGGAGCTGCGCAGTCACAGCTACAACTACCAGCAACAACAATAACAAAACCAGGACCGAGGATCCAAAGGAGGAAATATTCTGCAGCGTCCCTGCTATTTTTTTTTTGCCTTGTTTTAGGAGAGAAAGGATACATTTGATTTAATGAAAAGTACCTTGTTCTCTTTGTGCAACAGTACTAGAACAGACAAAATAGAAAGGAATGAAGCGCATAGGTCATGACTTAAAAAAAGAGCGAGAATTGAGATGTAGTTATCAGTGATACCTTCCATAACAGCTACTCAGCTAAATAATATCTGTCATGTTTTTGTTCTGTGTTTGACGTTTACTTTTTGCAAAAAATTTTTTACTTTGACAATGTTGTTTAAAATGACGGGATGGAGATTGTTGTTATTTAGATCTTGCTTTCCATTCTGTACATGGCTATAGTTACATGCGCAGAGTGCACAGAGGGAGAGAGAGAGAGAGAGAGAAGAGATGGAGAGTAGGAGGGAGGGTGGGAGGGAGGGAAGGAGGGAGGGAGGGAGGGAGGGAGAGTAAAGGGGAGATAACGACACAGCTTTACCAACTGTAATGAAGAACTGCTTGGTCTGGTTAAACCGCACCAAGCTCTTAACCAGGAGCAGTGGAGGCAGAGCCGTGGAGAGGAGGACGGCATAGCGATGCATCGCTGCGATGCATCGCGGCGCGCTCCCATAAATATCTAGTCGTCATCCTTTGTTTTGCTCTGAGGGGAAGATGGTCTGCAGGAATGGTAGCAATCAGGTAGCCGGGCTGCTGCTCTCTTTATGGTGCAACAAAGGTAGCTGTGCTCGCTCGCTCTATCTCCCTCCCTGCTCCTCTCTGCTCTCCTCTCTCTGTGGTGCTTTTTAATGATGTGCTGTAGAGTGCGTGTACACAGAATGTCCTAATGGTGTGAATCCTGCTTTGATGATGTCTGGATGTTTCTTTTTTTGTGTGTGTGTGTGTGCGTGTGTATGTGTGTTCACATTTTGATGCTGGAAATCCTTTCTTTCATATCCGCATGCATGCATTGACACACGGTGGGATGCTCGAGCAGAGGAACCACAATGTCATTGGCTCGCAAAATGTACATGTTTCAATGAAAATGTGTTTTCGGGGTCGCGTGTCGGAGCGGGATTAGCATGCAATGTATATATTGACGTGTGAAAAGGACCGCATAGCTGCCGCTGAGCCTACAGGGATGAGAGATCACAGGTGAGGAGAGAGGAAAGAGAAGAGAGAAGCACTGAAGAAATACACCCCAAAAATAAAGGGACGCGCGGTGCACTTTCACAACTGAGAAAGTCAGCGCCGATGTTCAAAAAAAAAATTGCGATCGAGCAAGAACACGCAGTGACAGGGGAAGTGTTGCTAAAATGCAAGGTAAGTGACCCCTGAGAGGAAGACGTGGAAAGTAGCTGCGGATGCCTCCAAAGTTTGGGTTTGAGCTCTTTGTGTTCACAGTGGACCTTGATTTAATTTCAATACAATTAAGGCACGCGGTGAATGCCAAGAGAAAAGCCACAGTCTTCGCTCACCTCCCAGAGCAGCAGAGAGGCTCTGACATCTCCACAGATGGACCGTCCCCACAATCCTCTGAGATTAGCAGCAGAAGCAGGAGACGAGGCATTAGGGAAACAGTCACCTCAGACAGGTGTTCAGATTAGTTAATGCAGATCAGCGCAGATACGTTATTAGGACCTAAAGTTGACCGCGGCGGCGGCGAGGAGGGCACTGTAATCACGGGACAGCAGTGGGCTAATTCCACTGATTCTCTGGTTTCCATAGTGTCAAAACAGAGCGGACCGTAGGCAGCCCACCAGTGTCGGTCCTGTGGCCAAATGGACAGAGGGATCACACTGGGGGGATTTGCCATGTGGTGACAGAGGGCCACTTCAAAGGTCTACGGTTTTACGCATGAGCGTCCACTTGCCCTGTCTGAAGGAGAAGGATGAAAAACAGGGTGAATATAATACAATAAACAGTATAAGTACCGCTGCAGGACCATGGTACAGATTCAGATCTTCGATCGGGCCAATCAAATATTGCAACAACCTGAATTTCTCTCACACATGCTGATTTATCCGGTTTGCAATCAGATTTCCATCAGCAGTCCCCCCAAAGTCCCAAAACACCAGATTCCACTTTGACTCGTTCAAACTGATTGTTGATGTTTTTTCTTCGCCACATCTCGTGTTTTCAATGCTGCCGAAATCAAAAAGCCTCAATAAAGACATGAATGCACAGACAACATTTCTGTTTGTACTATCTCGTATTTCTTTTTCGAAGTTTGGGAGAGGAAAAAAAAAAAAAAAAGAGTTCAAAGCCCGTCAAGTAATTAAAATAATAAGCTTGAGTTCTGCTCCTCTAATCACAGAGCTGCATCAAATGATTCAAGCTGTAAAGTGCTGTAGGCAACGAAGATGTGAGTTGACCTACATCTCAGATGATGGAGGTGGGATACGCAAAAGGAGGGGGGAGAAAAAAAAAGAGGAAAAAAAAAAAGATGCTGCGAATTATTCCACTGACTTTTTTTTTTTTTTTTTTCGCCAACTGCTGCAGTTTTAATTACGATTCCGAATCCAGTCCTCTGCACTCAGTGTTGATCGCAGAGAGAATGAACAAAATGAATGATGAATCCAGAGCTCGCACATGGTTGGAGCTTGTGAGGCTGTTCTAATAAAGAAGACGGTTCCTCCTGGAGGAGATCTGGAACATATAGAGAGCCACCTTTTGTCTCCTCGCATTGACGCTCGTGAATGACGTTTCATTATTGCCCGTCATCTCCACACAATCAGAGGGAGCAGAGGGCAAGTGTGCCACATATGTTGCAGCAGAGGTCATCAACTGTGTTCGGGCCCCTTTTGCCTGTCTGTGCATTATGCATTTCCACAACTCCCAATACAAAACGGGAGACGGGGACAAACGAGGGGGAGGGGGGGTAATAGTCAGTATATCAACAGTGCAGGACCCCCTGCTGATTGGAGAGCAGGTGACCACATACAGACCCCCCCCCCCCTCTCACATGAAGAAAAACATTCATCATCCTGACATATTCTTATTCCTAAAGAGGCTCACTTTTTTTTTCTCCCTTTTTCAGTGATGCCACATCATGCTGATAAATTGATGACAGGTGTGAAATTACAGGCTATTAGAAAGATAAATATTTATATTGCGTGTTAAGAAGTGACAAAAATAAACTTCTTTCCAGGAGAAATAAAAGCGTCAGCGAGCCATTCATTTGTAAGACACATGCATTAAATCTGCTAAGTTCAAGGAAGATGCTGCACTGAGATTCATCCACAGACTGATTTTCTATCTATAGAGAGGAGAGACTCCATGCACTGTTGATACAGTGTGATTTTTGTGTTTGGTCCTTTAGCTATAGGCAGGCTTTCTGGGGGGGGGAGAAAAAAAATGCGCGAAAAGAGAGAAGAAATCTAATTTAGTCATGTAAATAGAGGTCGGGTTGGCGACATGGTGAAGCGTCACTAATGGAAGAAAGAGATGGATGCCTTATGATAATGAGGGGAAAATAAAGCAGAAGCATGACCTTGCAGAGCAATATGAACCCAGAGACACAGCACATTTAATGTGCAGCTCTCTGGCTGAACAATGCGCTCCACGCAGCACAACACGCCGCGTTTCTCCTGTTTGCTCGCTGTGAAAGAAACACAGAATCTAATGTTTGAAATGCTAAACCAGGATAGCAAAAAAAAAAAAAAAGAAAAAAAAATCTAAATTAGAGCCTGAAACAAGGTAGCTGGTGCTCACCAAATATTTCCTATTGTGTTGTTGTGCCTGCTTATCAAATTGCATTTAAATTGGAGCTCAGTGAAGTCAGCCAGAGGAGTTGATAATGATTCAAGTGCCTCTTGTGAATTTAGTCAATAGGCTGTATAGTTTTGCAAGCTAAACAAGCTGGTAACACACACACACACACACACACACACACACACACACACACACACACACACACACACACACACACACACACAC
>JAUESE010000057.1:9255215-9269774 GCA_032274725.1 Malacoctenus triangulatus | reverse complement strand
CACACACACACACACACACACACACACACACACACACACACACACACACACACACACACACACACACACACTATTCGCCTGTTTTTGCCGCTTTATTTTTCTTTACTTCGTGCTCAGAAATGACTGTTATTATGCGATTTTTTTTTTTATACCAGAGTCACCATTTTTTTCTGGTAACAATGCATTTTATTTTCTGCTCAATTAACCATAGAAGTATGAATTTTTAGTCTGATAAAAAACGCAAATACTGCAGTATTTGCAGCGGCCAGAATTTGAGCCCCCTCCCCCCACGACTCTCCCCCCCTAAACAGTGAATTTTTTAAGCGTCACGGAAACTTGTAAATGTGGATTTTGCTATCTCCATTTTTTTGTGCGTCTGCAAATCTTTGATAAAAGAGAAAAAAAAAAGCAAACTCGGCGATTTTTAGGGATTTCAGCGTAGATGGAAATCAATTTTGAAACTGCAGCTCGTTAATCGAAATATACATGACATTTATTCGATTTCCAATTAATTAAAACGCGAAATTAAACCCCAGTTTTCATAAACGCAAAGGATGGTAAAACTTCGGGCAATATCTAAAAAATTTGGGTTTCATTTTCTTCAGCATGCATTAGTATATTTTAATTTCAATTTAAATGAACCAAACTGACATAGGGGACACTTCAACTTTTCTGCAATTTTTTCCAGCAGGAAAACAAAATCCTTGACTTTGTTAGAGCTCCTCAATTTGCAGGGAAATAGTCCGTTAAAGCATGTTTGATAATTGTGTTTCAATGATCCACACCTTATAGTGATGTATGGCCACTTACACTATCTTGCAGAACATAAGCAGCACAGAACAATTATAATTATGGTACAGAAACACATCTTCTCCAGTGGAAGAGCAGGAGTTTGATATGTGGTTAAAAGCACAAAATGAAGCGAGATATTGCAGAACAAACAGGAGGCCTGAGTGCTGGAAAAACGCTCCAGAAAACAGTCCGGAGACGCAAGACTTTCAGGAGGAGAGTGAACGGGACTGTGTCGCCCTCTAGTGTTCGATACGTGAAATACACGTTGGAGAAAGACAGAAAATGGCGGATTTCAAATTAATTGTGTACACCAGGGGAGGGAAAAGGCGGCAAAGGTGGAGATGCAATCTCTGTGTTCCCACAGCTTCGATATATTCACCACCTTTGATGACCGCGCTCCCAAAAACCAACAACGCCAATCGATTCAAAGACAGATCCAATCATTTCAGGCCTCCAACAACCATCACTTTTAAGACATACACGAGAGCTCTTACATACAAACACACAGGTCAACTGGTAGGAAGCTCTATCAGAAGTATCTGGTCCCTCAATAACCGAACGCAACATGGTGAAACTCATTTCAGTGCAAACACACACATCACAAAAGGGGATCACACCACACCTGCCATGAGGAACACCGCACAGTGACAAGCTGCCCACCTGACTGTCATTGGCCAATGAGGAGAAGAACCCACATGTGACTTTGTGGAGCATCTTTATTATGCCACAAATAAAAGCCAGTAGTTCTGAAAGAGGACCTTGCAATTTTTTTTTTTTGTTTACTCACCAACAATGACATTCTGAAAATGGTTGAAGCCTTTTTGTGACATTAGATAGTATGAATGACGGACTGAGCAGAGACCAGTGAAAACCCGGGGAGTGTGGAGGACAAGGCGAAGGGGGCGCAAAGGAAAGAGAGGAGAGATATGCCGAGTGCTGCGGTGCTGATCCAGTTTGGGGAGGGGGAGGGGGGTGTCGCAGAGAGACAAAACATTCATTCATTCATAAAACCAGGTAGGAACAAAAACGCACAGACGTGACAGAAACTGCTTTCCACAGTCAAACAAGGGGAATGCACACCGTTCTGCTGAATATACCACATTTATTACTTTTGAACTGATTAATAGAAAGAGTGGGGGCAAGGCCACTCGCATCACTGTCTTTAGAAAACGGAGGAAGGAAAGAAAACAAAACAAGAAAAGCAGCCCATAGCAACAATTAACTTGTCCAAGAGAAAGAAAAAGAGGGTAAATTAAGACCTGTGAAGACTTAACAGAGGGCCCCATTTTTTTTTTCAGACCATGAAATTATACAGCGAGCAAAGCTCATCAACTTAACATTTCTTCTGCTTCCAAACACAGAAACCCCCCTTCCCAACTCTCTTCCCCCCCCGACTTCACCTCCACCACACACTCCACCCACACAGATTGGGGAAGGGGGGGGGGACAAAAAAATGAGGGCCTTCATGACATCTGCAGTCCTCCCAAAAAAGACAAAAACCATGGCGAGCGTGTGCATAACAATCTGGAGTGAGCGTCGTTTGGCACCCGCCAAAGATGGAAATCCACCGAAGAGGGAAACTCCACTTGGTTCTTGGGTGAAGAGTCGAGCCGAGCCTCCTCGGAGGAGGACGGGTGGAGTCGAGGGTGGGAGAGGGTTACAAAGAAAAGGAGACAAACTTCCCATTCTTCACTTTGGGACACTATTATTAGCCAACACTACAAATTTCTATTGGATTTGTGTGTTTGTGAGAGTTACAGACTTGCTCTTGGACCATGAAAACAGATAATGATCCTTTCAATTAAAAAAAGGAAAAAAAAAAAAGCAGCATACAAAAGAAAAAGCATATGTAGTGGAATGGGGTGGGGCAAAAAAGATTTCACCTAAGGGTGCTATGCATTTAGCTGTAGTCCTATGAATAATCGTTTCCTTTTTCTTTTTACTACAAGTTCGAAGTAAGTCTTTAAAGTCAAAAGAAATCAAAGTCTTCATTTAGTTTTTTTGTCCTTTGTTAATTCTTCACCCCTATTAGAATTTCTTAAAGAGATCTGGATGTAATGATGTAATGGGGTGGACAGGGGCTTTCGGGTGGAGGTGGAGGAGGAGGAGGAGGAGGAAGGGGGGCATTGCAGTCTTTTTTGACCAAAAGCACCAAGTGTTACTTGACTCGTCCTTGGCGCTCCTGAAACACAATCAAAACGACAGCCAGTTAAACATCACACAAATTAATGGCAGGCTATAAATGACGGCGCGGCGTCCGGCCCCCGAGTTCTCTTACGGAGGACCCTGAAGGACTTTCCATGTCGTTTCCTGCTTTACTCTGCTACTGTTCTCTATTTAGCAGCGCCGCCATGTTTTCAGACGGAAACGCTCGAAATCGCAGCAGCGCTTCACTCGCTCGAGTCTGACATTTGATAAAATATATCTATGCATTGCATCTGGAGAGGTTCAAGAGGCGCTGCCTCGGCGACGCGTTCCAGTGATGTCGGAGCTGCTGCAGAGTGCGGCTGAAGATGATGCAAGTTACCTGAAGCCTGTAATGACTCCTGTTGCTTGGGTTGCTGGGATATGGCTCGCTGCCTTGGACCTCCACCTGCCACACACAGGAGTGAAAACTGAGCACAGCGCCACATACACTTTGGGTTCCAAACAGACAAGTTTCACGGGCCCGATCACAACACGACGTGGGAGGAGCCAGCCGGGAGTTTTAATAGCACAGTATCGAGACAGGACCCAGATCTCTCCAATTAAGAGCTCAACTGTCAATCACAACCCTGCTCGAGTAATAACAGAACAAATATTGATCAATACAAAAACAGAAGTCCAGTCTTTTTCTGGTGAAGTATCAATCTAAAATGTCAAGTCTGGCTAACAGGAAGCTCTGAGTAAATATGTTTAACATTACATAATAGCAGTTTCACCTAATGTGTTTATTTTTATGCAAGTAAAGCCGGTTTTACTCTTGTAAACAGTGAGATGAGTTTTTACAGCTTGTCAAATAAAAAGGCTGTAAACAAGAAGGAGCTTTTTTATAGGATAAGTCAAAAGATTCAAAAGACAGTTTTTGCATGTTAAGAGTTTGTGTAAAAAATATATCACCATTAAATGTGAAAATCTCCTTTCCTGATCACGCGCTCTGTAAAACAGACTGCTGCGAAGTACCTCATTAAATTTTAAATGAATAAAAGCTAATGACTGTGTAATTACAGCTGCAATTACAATTACAGCTACATTTGCTTGTGTGAAATGTTTCACTTGCAATCAAGTCGGCATAACTCTAAAAACTCTAACAACAAAAATGAACAGGGAAGTGACCAACTCAAGTGTTTACAGTGTTATTTTTTCTGGCTTTTGCACAGTGAATTTTTGACAGCAGGGTTTTTTTTTCATGGATTTGACAACTATGAAAAGATGGAGAATCCAAAATGAGCATAGCAATAGCAACACAATACAAATGAGAATGATACCAAATTAGAAAGTACTTTCAAGCTGCAAGTGTTCAAATGGTACATCACTGTTTCCTGTTGATCTGGATGAATAAAAGATAAGTTGTGTCAATTAACTGAGCAAGCTACTTAGGTCAATATGCTGTTTTCTGTTCAAACCAAAATACTGAGTAATAATGATAATGAGATATTGAGAGAAAAAAATTTGATCTTTTCATTTTTCTCTTTCACATTGATGCCGACAGTTTAACATGATATAGACCGAAAACATTCGAACACACGTGAACCCAACAAGTATGTGAACACATGAAGGGGATATAACACACTTTGCATGGCTTCAAAAGCTTCCTCAACAAATACCACATAAGAAAAGCTACCAATTTGATCCACAGACTGTCTCTTGTGCTCCATTCTTTATGTGTTTTCTTTAATCTTTTTTGAGCATTCACGTCCCCCCTTTCTTCAAATTATAAAAGGGCATCACATCAGTGACACAAGATAGAGAAATAACACCAGAGACAGTAAACAGTCACAAATTTGTTTTTAAGACCTGATTCCAGCTGAAAACCCGAGCATTACTGTACTGTGCTGTTTTGCAAAAAAACAAAGTACATGCACCCACACAGTTCATATATGGAACCTTTCTTTGTGAATCAAGAGCACTCTTTTTTTCATTCACATGTTTAATTATTCCCTTTATTCAACAGTAAATGGTTTACCTTTTTCACACACTCCTCCTCTTCCTGACGCTTCTCGTAGTGAGAAAAATCATCGAAGATGGAAGTGGTGTGTTTATATCCCGCGATGATCTTTAGCACCTGCCTGGCTTTGTCCAGTGGTACCTCCTGTGTGTCCCGAGAGTTGGTCACTGGCTTATTTTCGTTGTTTTCCAGTCGGATGTGCCTCAGCTGACTGTTGGGAACGTCCTTAACAAAGATCCAACGCACATCGAAACGACCCTTCCACTTGTCCTGTGACCACACGCCAGCAGACGTGTTGTAGTCCACGGGTGAACGCATCTCTGCCACACCACAGAAGTGACCACTCCCATTGACACTGAACAGAAGAAAAAGCGGCCCTTTGCCAGCCAGTGAGCGGTAGGCTGCATCGAGCCGCTTGTTGCCATGCTCCGTGCTGCACCAGATGTTATACTTGATGGAGCGATGGATGTCATCCTCAGAGTAACTCTTGATGATAAACACCCGACCCTGCTTGGGATTCCAGTCAAAGTCCTTGGGGTTATAGTTGTTGACCATGCGCAACTTCTCTAATACCGGGTGAGGCTCAGAGGGGACCCCAGGAACCACACCCACACCAGAGGCAGTGGGAGGTGACTGGCCTGAACCACCCCCACTGACATCCCCAAATCCATTGGCTCGGTTCCGTGGAGGAACCCAGCGGGTAGGTTGGGAAGGTTGCTGCTGTTGGCTTTGTGGAGGAGGAGGACCCTGGGAGAGAGGAGGCTGGGGCATTTGAGCGATACCTGGCTGCCCACCGGGTGGAAGCTGATGCTGCCCCATCTGGGAAACGGGAGGAACCAGCTGTCCATTGCTCAGGGGCATGTGTGGGTTCCCTACAGCAGTACCTCCAGGTTGTGGGGAAGCCTGGTTGGGCGGCTGCCCGTTGCTGGGAATGGGGGGCACCTGCTGAGGAGTGGCAGCTTTAGGCATGGTGCCTTTGTTGTCCCAAGTGCCGATGTCCATGTTGTGTTTAATGGGCGGAGGAGGCAAATTGGCACCAGCCATGCCACCCTTGGTTTTAAGCTTGGGTTGAGGCTTGGCTGGCTTGCTGGCAATATCAGCCCAGGACGCAGGCTTGGCTGGGGCAATTGAGACAGGAGGCATGCTTGGAGGTCCTACAGATGACACGGGGCCAAGGGGGCCCCCACCAGGTAAGCCAGAGCCAACCACCTTAGGAGCCATGTCCCCATTCCCACCAGGAGCGGCACCACTGATCTTGAGCCCAGCCATGCCCTGGTCAAGGCTGTTCATACCAGGTGCCTTGTTTAGAGGCTCATTGGCAGCAGGTGCAAATGGTGACTGTCCATCGATCATGGCACCCCCAAGTGAGCTGGGAGCATAGGCGTAGCTGCTGCTGTAGCCAGAGCTCTGCGGTGTCCCCGACTGTCCCTGAGAACTGCTGTTGCCCCATGCTGAGAAGTCGATGCCACTGGGGAAAAAGTTGAAGCCGTGCTGGCCGAGGAATGGGTTGCTCCCCAGGGGGCCTGGCTGGCCAAACATAGCGTCCGGGAGGTAGTGGGGTTCCCCATTGCTTAGCTGTCCATAGGAGGCCAGGTAAGGCATCGGAGGGTCCCCGCCTGTGGACCATGCTGCCTCATTTAGAGAGTAGGAAAATCCTATGGAGGGGCTGTAGTAGCTGGGCATGTACGAGTCCGACATGGCCGTATAGGCATTGCTCTAAACAGAAGAAAAAAAAGATGATTTAGTGATAAAGTTCAAATTATTTTTGTGCAAGTATGCTATGCTGTTACTACAATATACTGTATGTAAACTCATCATGGTCACATTTAACATAATCTTAGCTTAATTAATAAATATACCTTGTTCTTGAAGATCCAAATAGTCAGACCAAGATAAAAGATGAGCAAAGGTATGGCATTATTATCATTACACATCAAAGATTCATCACAAAAACTATTAACATGTCTATGACAGTCCAACTCTAATTTGAGCTCCCTAATCTATAAACAAAACAATGAAGCAAGGCAAATTTTCAGGAGCTGTCTTGAACAAGAAAGTGTTACTTTATTTTGAGTGCTGGCAAACACAAACACCCATTATATTCTCCCACTGTCCAGTTCCTAGAGTGTCTGTTAACACACAAGGGGAACTGCTTCTACTACATAAGAGGTACAAATACCATGTCAACAACTAAATCTAAATCAAATACGTGGCACGTAGATTTTTTTTCAATTTCACTCACGTGCCAATAAAAATGCATGAAATTTTCACAAAAAACAACATCAGTCTTGATTGTTGAACTAACTGATAGAGAATGTGGTAAGAGTGAACATTCTGGGTGAAAAAAAACAAAACACCGTACCTGTCTGGCCTGAGTATTCAGGTAAGGCTCAAACTCATCGTCATTCAAAGTATCCTTTTGGGTCACAGCTCCGTTTTGCACTGAAAAGCAAACAACAGCAATTTAAACAGAGTGTACAGGTTAGTTTGACACTCCTAATAAACTGAAGTCGAGGCTTAATAAAACACACCGTGCGACAACTTGAGGTTATTTTTCACTTCACAATACATATTCATGCCATCTTGGCGGCACACCTAATTGCAGCAACCGAAACAAGTCTGTGAATGATTATTCATGCCGTCATTAATCTTCAGTTGATTACATCAGATCAGACAGAGGGTGGATCACTTCATCTTAAAGATCTATTGTATTCTTTGGCTCCTTATCACACAGTAAAACAGAAAAGGTGCTGTGCATCTGCACACTAAACAGTCGTACTGTCAGGTTGTCCAGCGAAAGACATTCACTGTGATCAAAGTCCTGATTCTATTTGCACCTCTTTTGTGTAAAGTGTCATTTTCTGATAAAAATCTAACTTGTTGTCTTGCTCCACAGGTAAAACAGAAGATGAGTCTACACAGGCTGCCGCCATAGAGAAGATTTAATTTAACCACTGCGTGCGGAACATTGAACAGAAGGATATTTAAATGCACTAAATACACGAAAAATGATGCATGATGTAATTCATAAATACAAGGGGAAAGTACAACAATTAAAGAATGTCAGTATAAAAGTTTGAAAACAATTCTGACGAGTGGTTTGTTGCAAGTTTACGACTTGATCTCTTTTAGAAATGCTACAGTTTGAACTGGCCTTCGCTCCTTGTTTCACAGGAAAACCCCGAAAGAAGCGGCAAAGAGATGGCCAACAACAATAGAGAGTGGACGACATGTTGACAGGAACACGCGAGGCCCGTTCGGATACAGGAAAAGCGTGTCGGAAGACGTGTCATTTCGGGTTAACTTAGCAACCAGCTAGCCTTAGCAGATCTACACAGCTAGCAGCCTCTCCATGTTAACGAGCGCCAAGAGTCCTTTCAACTTGACGGACTTGGCTAACGATAGCCGAGCGGAAAGCGTGCTACGACACAGCAGCGTCTTAACACTGCATGAATGTTTCACCGAAGCCGACAGAGCGAGAGAGGCTGCGTTATAAATACGTACATCAACACCTGTTGAACCGATAAAAAGCGCTACAAGCTGAACCAGGAAAGGATGCTGGTGTGTCATGTTGCCATTACATGTTAGCCGAAGCTAGCTTCATGCTACCTGTGGGAACCTTCCGAGTCTCAGTTCAGACACCGGAGATTTTTCTAACTTAAAGTCACGAGAGCACGGATAGCAGCGTTATGGCGTCTCCAGTTTTATTGAGTCGAACTGAAACGAGGCCTTTCCAGCCAGAGGCTACGAACGAGCTATCGCAGACGCGCACGCAAGATTTTCGAAGCGCACGGCACGTAAAAAGATCCGCATTCACTCAACCAGACTGGGCGAGGGGAAGACAATATCTCGGGCTTACCTTTATTAGCTTGGCCTTTCGGTCTCTGGATTGGGTCCAGGTGATTCATGAAGGTTTGATTTATGAGAAAAGAGGAAGGGGAAAAATAGATGAAGAGATATATTTTCAGCAGTCAGTTCCTTTAGCAGGTGGTCAGGCCTACTGCACTACTGAGCCACAGCCGCTGTCTCTGAGCTATGCTATCCTCGCTAGCCGTCGCGATGCTGAGAAATTTGGCCCTCGTAAATGTTCAGAAAACACCTCTCTTTACCTGTTCAAGAAGGCTGCTGGCTGACATGTCTTTCCCCCCCGGAGCCTGTGTAATTGTATTTACTCCTAAATAAACGCGGCAGGGTGTAGAATTTGCCTAGCTATGGCAGAGTTTCAGCCAAGCGCCCTTATCTCTCTACAGAGCCTGGTTTCTACACAATGGCGGGCTGCAGTTTGCTTGACAGACTCCTCAACATGGCTGGGCGGCCCTCGTCAACCCACGATGGCACTTATTTGCAGCGACAGCGCGCCCTCTAGTGGCGCGGAGGAGCCAGGTACAGCTCGCCAAAACAAAATTCAGAAAATAAGAAAAACCTTTTCTCCTGAGCACCAATTTTGATAACTTTTCAAGCCATTGATACGTATTCCTTGTAAGCATAAAAAGTAATCACATGGCAGTAAATTTGCATGAATATTTCAAAGTGTTTCAAAGATTTTGCAGAGTTGGCACTTGTTTTTTTACTGCCGTTTTTGCACATCATTTCATATCTATTTATAGATTTTGCTTAATTTTTTTGTGAGGGTTGTGAGAATTTCAGTTCTCACAACCCTCAATTCATCCCATCCATCTTTGACAGCTTCATGACAATAATTGCTTTGCCCTCTGAAGCAACACAAGTGACCTCTGAAGTCAAACACATATATAACTGAACTGAAATTTTTGCTGTGTGCATTCATTATTTTTGAGGAAGTATGACGCCGTCTTGTCTTGAGGTAGTGTTATCCTGAGTTGAGACTTTAACGACCCCTAGTGTTGCAATACTGCTGTTGTGAAACTGATTTTCAGACCATCTCTTGTCACATCACACTTCCACCACTAGATGTCAGCCTCTTTTTTGTCTCCAAATTTTGAAGACCGTTAGCAAAATGTTGAGGTTTTACGCTGTTCAAAAGAAACATGTCAGTGCTTTCTAGGGGAATTGCAGGTCCTGAAGATACTTAGATGTTTATCTGATACTTTTGTGAGCTGTCTTTTCATTAAGTCAGACATTCCTCACACCAATCAAAACCTCCAAGACCAAAAAATAATGTTAAAATCTAAAATAAATCAGAAAAAAAGGTAAAACATATTCTTTTTACAGGGGGTCAAAAGATTTGTTATGAACTACATTTTGTTCTTTTGACATAAAAAATGTGCACTTTATTATGAAATGTTTGCTTGGATTAAAGTTGGTTTGTAAACAATCTGTGAAGGCACTAAAGCCTTGCCTTTATGTATGAAAGTTGCAGAGTGTTTCCAACTTTCTGAATAAAAAGTCTTCTTATTTTGCATGTATTCTGTTGGAGGACGTGAAGGAGAAATATGTCAACGTGAGAGCGACAAAGACAAAAACAAAACATATTTCGAGAGGAAGGAGACTTTGAAATCTCGCCGCACGGCAGGGTGAAATCATCATCCATCTGCTCGCCAACTACTGTTTGTGGTATGCAACTGTTGCACCCAGGAACACACGACACAGAGCCAGGAATAACCCCTTTCCCTGCACACGCACTTGCACACACCAAAGGCCCTGCAGAAAAATACTCGGGGAGTTTAAATCAGCGGCTTACTTCAATTTATTGGAACTAAAGATTTCAGGTTGAAATTTTATGATTATCTACAATTAATTAAGTTATAAGATCTTAAGATTTCAAGTTGGCAGAAGTTGCACGACTTATTATTCATTGAGCTGAGGGATGAATTGATACACTTTGAAGGAATCCTGCTCATCTTGTCACCTGTCTGAGGTTTGAACAATACCTGAGGCCTCCTGTAAAGGTGTGAGTTTAAGTAACAGAAGCCCACAAGAGGGCGTTTGCAGCACAGAAGTGCACTGACGTCAGAGGTCTGTTCTGTGGCTTTGGCCCTGTGCAGCCGCTGTTTGGCATCTTTCGGTGTCCCCAATCTAACAAGCTTGCTACAGACAAGCATCAAATATTGGATCTTCCCTCACAAAGTTTGCCACAGTACAAAAACGTGATTATTTTGTGTAATACATTTGGGTGGTGCAGCTCTAAATTTCAGTGAGTTCGACGGCCAGGAGGCAGAGAGTGTTGGAACCTTTCCCTGTATCTCCTCCTGGGACTTCCTAAAGGAGTTATTTCATCATTCATCTAAATTTAAGTTCGCAAAGATGTAAGATGAGTGATGGTGTAAGGGCTATGGAAAAAGACATTACACCAGAGATGATGCAATGGCTGTGAGTGTTGAATTATAGGTCACGGATACACAAGTGACTGCACAAGTGTCTGAATAACGCAGGCAAACGGGGAGGCAAACCAGTAGCAGTGACAAGAGATTTGACTTGTGAAACACGCTCAGGACAGTAGCATGGCATGCACGTATCGTATTCCGCCTTTCAACTCTCAATCATTTTTTGGGTGCTTGACTTTTTTTTTCTCCCAGGGTCTTGTTGACTGCTGCGGATTGGACAGGTGGCATAGCATGGGGGAAGAGCTGGCCGTTTACCAGCCAATAAAAATAGCTGTGGTCTCCATGATGTCACCGGTGAGTAAATCATTGCTCCAGAGTGTAAAGAGAGAAATAAAACGGGAGAAATAAAGGAGGATCTCATGATTCTCCATTTCTGTCCGTTGGAGAAACGAATCCCTGCTGACTTTGTGTGCTTGTGCTCTCTCCAAGATCGGCATCGGTTTTTTCGTTTTCTAACAGCTGCGCACTCTTGTGTGTCCATACAAACACGTGGATGTAAAAGAAGAGGCTAAGAAAGGCCACCGCGTCGCCCGTGCAGTCACACTGCCATCTTCAACCGGTCACACTGGCTGCAGTTGCCAGAAAGGGTGTACAAACTAAAGCCGGAGTCTGATCTCACTCCCATACCTGGCATTCTGAAGCCACAACACCATGCTGCTGATGAGGAACATGATCAGTCGTAAATCTTCCCTGTTTGACCATGTGACACGCCAAATTTGTGATTCTGCCCTCTGTTCACCCTCCGCCCCGCCCCCCCGCCCTCTCCCCTCCACCCACTGCGACCCAACTGCAGCCCCCTCCTGGCACAGCGTGGCAGGAATGTCAGGCAGGAAGGTGACAATCCCACATGCCCAGATTAAAGTTTCCCTGCATCTTTCATATGTTTGTGTGTGTTCCTTTGGCTTTATATCAGCACGTGTTTGTATGCGAGTATGTGAATTTGTGATTAGGTGCGCCTAACTCCAATGACCCAGCGGCAGCTTGGTGGCAGAACAGTCTTGGTAATAGGATGTTAGGAATCTGGCACTTGTCAGTCTCTCTGAGGATGCAGTTAATTCACATTCTGTCCATTTCAGAAGGTTAGCCTTTAATAAGCAGTGAGTGTTGAGTATATTTGCATGTGAGAAGGCTGTTGGTTTGGTTTATCGTTTGAAGCGTGCAAATAGCTTCCTAATGATAATGTTAGTTGACAGTCTGCTCACGCGTTGCAGGTCCGTTTGGCTCCCAACTTTAGGTGAGAGTTTGCATCGTTTAAAGCTCAGTCGTGACTTCTGCTCGCTCATGCATCACAGGAGAAACGGACACAATCACATTCACAAACATTCACACCTGCAGGTGATTTTAGAGGCACCAATTAACATCCTCAGGATCTTTGAACTGAGGGAGTAAACTATAGTGCAGGTATTTATTTACACACCCTTAAGGGGAAACATGCAAACTACCGACAGAAATGCTGCCAGGCCGCGACCCAAACCAGGGATCATCTTACTGAGAGGTGAGAGCGTGAACCAATACATGTTTCACTTCTACCACAGCTTGAGGTCCAGAAAAAAAATGGGTCTCCCTCAGCCTGTGCAGTGCTGTTGGTGTTGCAAGAAAATGAACTTAGTGCTAAACATTTCTAGCTGTGTCTCATGAGATTGGTGCAGGTTGCAGTAGATTTAAATAACCTCGAAGTTCTGCGGTCTGAAAATTGGCACTCACCGAGATTTTGACGAAATAAGTCAGAGCTGGACAGATTTCGCACAGTGTTTCATATCGATGATAGTTTGAACTGTTTGAGCACATTGTGGGACAGTCAATAAAAATGGCAGCATTTGCTGGACTGCACAGCAGAATATGACACCATGAGAATAAAACACACTTGGACAAAATGTTTCAAGATGACATTTTTTCAAACTACAATAAAAAGGAACTTAAGTAGCTTCATTGCCCCCAAAATACTCAATACTTACTTTTTTTTTGTGGGTCAAACTTGTAAGTTGTAAGTGCTTTTTCTGATCTCAGTCACTAAATTTCATTCTTTTCAAACTGAAACTTCCTAAAAATAAAAAAGTGTATTGAAAAAAAAACTGTGCAGTGGGAAAAATATATGACGATACAAATTGCATGACAATCATCTCAATAGTTAATCCAACTGTGATCCATTCAATGTTTGACGTGACTCACAGACTGGAGAAGTCTTGGTTCTTGGGTGCTGGTGGTCTGTGGAGACAATGAGGAGGTTGTTTTAGGAAGAAAATAGCTGCACACTTGCACATTCTATCACAGAGGATTTATCACCAACATTTGTGTAGAAGGTTGAATGAGCCAGACCTGTCCATATGTGGCCCTTTGTGTGTATGTGTGTGTGAGTGCGTGCCAGGGTGTCTGTGCTTCCGATGACACTCGGTGATGATTTTGAACAGCTGAGATGAGTTTGTGTGGAACTGGACAACGAGGCAGCTGTACATCTCTGTCTTGGACATATACACTCTCTCACACACACACACGGACACATACACAGACACACATACACTTGGAGGCATATAAACAACAGTGGAATCCTGAGGTCCTACCCCCTCGGGACCGAGCCAGACTGAGACCTTAATAAAGGACTTGTTGTTTCAGGAGGTAGCTTATATGGTTTCGGGTTCATATTGCAACAAGCCCCACTTTGCAGACCATCATCATCAGCTTACTGATGACATTTGCCCCTGTTACATTTACATAAAACTGCGGTATGGTTGACAGGTCAACGTTGGTGGTGCCCCTACAGGTTGGCAAAAGCACATGTGAACGGTTGTTTCTTTCAGGTTTTCTAGGTATTTCTAGCAGAGTATAAACTATTATTGGTGGTGTGGCGATTTGAATAGTGATCTAAATAAAACTAGGTTGCCATTACTACCTCAACTGGCCTGCAACATCTCAGCCAATGAGAGACTTTGCCCAGTCGGACCTCTTTTAAGAGGGGTGGGGCCTAGATGTGCTGAAGGGTCACAAGGAGTGATGTAACCTGTGTTTATTTTCAGCGTATAGAAGTAAATGTAGACACACAAACACCTCCGCACACTCACGCGCACACTTGCACACGGGAACAACACACACACACACACAGGAGCAACTGTAGCCCACTGCACATACTGTTCTTTACATACAAAGATTTTAACACACACACGATTGGGTATCGCTCACAAACACAAGTGTACCCAGAGACAGAGTTCTGGACTTTGGGATCACTGCCATGCTCCTGCACATTGGTTGTCGTGGGGGGGGGGGGGGGGGGGGGGGGGGGGGGGGGGGGGGGGGGGGGGGGGGGGGGGGGGGGGGGGGGGGGGG
>JAUESE010000057.1:9222924-9244765 GCA_032274725.1 Malacoctenus triangulatus | reverse complement strand
CAACGCTCCAAAATCAGTGAGTCGTTTGTGACGATCTTTACTGATGAGTCTGAAAATACTGCAGTCTATCGTTCTTACTGATCTTTGCTTGGATTTACTTTTCCAGAATTTAATTCAGTAAGAGAAGAAGAAGAAGAAGAAGAATGACAACAAACTAACTGATTCTTACTTATTGTACATTTCAACCAGCAACTGTGTCCAACAAGAAAATGCTTAAACTTTTTCCTCATGAGCAAACTGCACCTGAAAACTAAAACAAAAGTAAAGCAATAAAGTTTCACAATAAAATAAAATAAAAATACATTGGGCTTTCCTCTTTTTCTAGCCTAAGTGATGTAGAGCATCGTTTCTGGGCATCATTATGTGGCATCAGAAATTATGGTCTGCTGGACGAGAACCATGGTTACTACATATGTTGGTGTAGAACAATTTGTGAGAAACTCGGACAGGCCGGTTGAATCTTAAAGATCAGCAAAAAAAAACCCAAAAACAAACATGTCAGAGGTCAATACTTTTCTCAAAGAAAATAAGGTTTTTGACCACATCAAGTCAGATGTTCTCTGAAAATATTGAACTGTCAATGCTTTTTAACAATTCAAGTGCACAAAAATAAAATGCAGTTCTGGTATCAAGCCATTTCCTTTCAGTCAAGGCTCATGTATTTAAAAACAAATTGCGCTGCATGCAAAATACATTAAAGGGGCTTTCAACATTATAAATGTACTTCCTGTGTTTTATTCATGGTTTTTCAGACATATCGTGTTGCTTTGGGAAATTTGCATGAAAAAAAAGCCGAGCTTTTGAAGATAACATATTTCTCAGAGCAGATTTCATCCTTTTTTCTTTGGGCTGCATGAGAGACGTGGATATCTTGAATAAGAGTGATTCGCCGACTTTTTACACTCCGACTGGAGGAACGGTTACTGTATGTTTTGGCCTTCAGCTGTCCAAACTCAAGCATGGACGTGGAAATTTCATTTTGGTTATGAAACCTTCTTGTCTTAGCCTTTTTTTTTTTGCTTCCTTCCAGATTGTTATTATCTTTCCTTGAGGTAACATTCTTTCGATTTATCCTCTCAGACGCAGCTTTAATGTTCTGTGGCTTTCGAAAGGTTATCTCCGATTCATTTATCAGATGGCAGAAAAAAGAAAGAGGTAAAAGAGACCTGGCAGGCAAATACGAACAGAAACCTCTGAAACTGCACGTCTTTACAGTTAAATGTCTTGTCTGATGTTGCAGGAAGCTCGCACAGATTTTCGATGAGTATCTCAGTGGTATGTATTTTGACCTCTATCACGTTGAATATGTGTCACAAAATGTCTGCTGCTTTTGAGATCACTTCCTGCCGTATTTCTCTCATCTCGACACTTGATCTGCTCAATCCTTGACAATCTGTTTTCATACAAACTGCAATTATGATAAAGCAGATCAGCAGAAGATTGAGGAAACTTGTGATTCCCTTTCCCACTGAATAATTCCACATCCACCATTCGACGATGTGTTGTGACAAGTCCCAGACTTGAAAAGAGCAGTGGAAATATGAAATCAAGACTACCTCCTGATACGACTCCAATTTTACTCTCAATCACAAATGAAGCAGCCGTTTCAGATACGAAAGTAAAAATACAAAATGCAGCATAAAGATGTTTCACATGCTGCGTTTTTTATCACAATTTTTCCGGCCATCAGGGACATTTTTGCCTCCAAATTTGGCCAAAAAAATAATTGTAACATAATAATATCAGATGCACTTAAAGCCACACAGCTAAAACTGTCACAAAGCCACATGCAACGTTTTTTCTTTCCACTTTCCGTTACGTCTGCTTTAAACCTCTTACTCTCGCCACGCAGAGCTGAAGTTCAACACGCTTGTTACCTTCATTGAGAGATCAACCAACTCTTATGAAGACTAATTAGTTACATCCACTCCAAATGTGTGTAAACTAATCCCATAATGGAATCCAGGCCTTCTTTCAACAGCCATTTGTAATGCTTAAGGGTTTCTGCGTGTAATCCAGCTAAACAGCACCACTACTTAAGCCATTATTCTTACATCTCTATTGAACCTTGAGTGCGGGAAGGTTGCCTCGTTATTCTGCAAAACACAAAATTGGTTTTAAATCTATTCAGAAAGCCTGTAATGATTTTGTTCATTTGTAATCGGGCCATCCAGGCAGACCTCATTTGATTTTACTACAGGAAGCGATGCTGGTTAGAGGTGATTACACAAACCTGACATGAATTTAGAGTACCAATGCTTGTTACTGTACTCTTTAATTCTTCAGGTATCATTACTTTTCTTAAGTAGTTTTATTTTTGATGACTTCACATTAAATTTAAATCACCAACAATGATTTAACGGGGTGTATTAAGTTAAAAAAACACTATTTTTGTTTATTTTGTCTTGTTTAACCTTCATGAATTATATTTTGCATGTTTTAAGATGCAAGAAAGGTGTCATGCATCATTAATGTTCATTTCAAAACTTGTACTTTCTCACTTTTACTGCTACTGTTGCACTTTTGTTGAAGTTTCTGTACTTGTATTTCAGTAAGTACTTTCTGTCTAAACTACACAACAGAGTGACACCCGCTGCTTTCTTCTCGGCTCATTAGTGAGAAAATAAATTCTCCTCTTCCCGTGAGGTGGGTGACATCTGTTTTAATCATACACAATTGTTTCCTCAATGTAATTAATAAAATAACATTAAGTTCCGGTAATTCGCCTGTTCTGAATGTCACATTAAGTCTGGGTGTGATAATATTTGATGGGAGGTGGAGACGCCGAAGCAGTGAGAACATATTAGGGATTCAATTATCTCGTGTGACAAAATGTGACCTTGACATCTTAGTATTTTTCCCTCTTTCAGCTGAAACTGCAGCAGCAGCGTCGCGCAGGCAAACATGTACGGGAAAATGTAATTGAAAGAGAGATTTAAATTGTCTCCTGTCAGGTGTTTCTTGTAGCGGTCGCAAAAATACCCCTACCATTTTATCGGCATCGCAGTGTGATGGCGTTTAGGCAATTAGGCTTGAATGATTGTTATCCTGTGCCATTATCATAATAATTTCTCTTATTTTGGGGCAAACGAAGGAGGGCATTAGGGAAGCGGAAGAAGCAAACAATGAGAAAGCTCCCAGACAGAGACAAAGGAAGACAAAGGGAGGGCGCGTAAGAGGTGAGTCAAATTAATTGGTTTTGCTAAATCCTCCTCAAACAGCAGAAGCCAATGTGGTTCCACAAAAGGCCATTACCAGTAATCAATTTAAATCTGTTTTACCCTTCCCAAGGAAACCAATTAGGCAATTTAATTTGGCTTTTTTGATTCACAGCATAACCGCTGCACAGGACAGGACATCCAATTCACTCCCTGCAGAGAGGGACAAGTGAAAACACTGGGAGGTGCTACTCAAACAAACAAAGCTATTGATCAGGAGGAGGCCGAGGGATTGGAGGAAGAGCCAGAGGAAGACGCGGGAGGCCTGGCAGGATTCCCTTCTTGTTGAGTTAAAAAAAACAACAACAAAAAAACAAGCAAGCAAAAAAAGCAACACAAATCCTGCTGTGTCGAGTGGAAACCATCACATTAAATACAGTTTTCAAATAAAAATAGCTCCTCATTTCAAGCATGTGGTAATTTTGTCTGACAAGAAATACTTCATTGTAACACTTGATGGCAGCACTTAACTACTGATGATTATCTGGCAGGCTGGCGCTTGGCTGGAGTCATGCAAAGCGATGCTTCAAAGTCAAATGCATTTGTTTGAATTTTGCAGCCCCACGGTCTCTGCAGCGTACATGTAACACACGTGTGCACGCAGACACACACAGACGGCCACGCAAACACACTGAGAGTGCATTTCTCTGCACCAGTGAGCCCATTACGGCGTGACAACGCGCACACTGTGCTCTGAAACGTCTGCTTAATCAACAATGTCACTGCACAATTTCTGCAGATTGGCTGCTGGGTTGGTACGGAGCAAAGTGTCAGTCAGCCGTGTCACCCATCATAGCGAACAAACAGTCTCTCCTGTGGGGATACAGCCGGGGCCACATTTCTGCACCGATGTGTTATCCATCTCCCATCATGCCTCTCCGTGCGAGTGCAGCCCCCTTTTTTGTATGTGCGGTGCGTTTATGTGTGAGCGGGGAAATGGGATGTCAACTGGTTTGTCATGGTAATGGCGAACATGTGTGATTGTGACAGACCGAGCTTCCGCATGGCCGCACACAATGCTGTTGCGCGCACAGAAACCTGCAAAACCGGAGCCAAGAAAAAGGTTTAAGTTAACAAACAGCTTATATTTCTGAAATCCCTTGAGAAGGCCAATAATCCAAGCTCCCACAATACTTTAAACCATTTCTTTATCATCTTTATCCTATTTTCTTTCCCTGCTCCCTTTGTCTCGCCATCCTCCTTCATCCAGCTGCATTTCTTGGACGGGGCTCCTGGCTGTGGTCGGAGAGAGGCAAGTGAAGCTAACCGTTTGAGAAAAACAGCCCTGGCAAGGCCAATTACACCCAGACAAAGCACTTTGCATGTTATTGTGTTAGGGATTCATGCTTGATTGACTGAATGGGTTCTAATGAGGCTGGGGAGCGACGTGCAGGAGAGGAAGAAACACTCCTCCGTTCGCTTCCCGATGGATTGATTCGTCCGCACCCTCCCTCCCACATGCAGGTACAGACACACACGCACAGACAACAGCTACAGTGCAAGCGTGCAAAGTCACATTGGGACACACGGAGAGGAGAGCGTACAGTCGCACAAACACCAACACAAACTGCTCGGTTTCTCTAGTCGCTACTGTAATGTGTGTAATGCGAGTGTCTGCAGTGGGTGGCAGATGAAGTGGAGATGTTATAGTGAAAAGGTAACTTGCTGTATTGCCTCTGCAGATGCTCCTATGCGAAAGCTTCACTCCCACTGGCATCCTTTTATAGTATCACTTGACTAGGTAGAGTTGAATATAGCAACAGATGGATTGGTAAAGCCTTCAGCAGTGATAAGAAAAATGTCAGCTGGGCATGTACAACAGATGTTAGTTTTATTTCAATGTTTTGTTGTGTGTTTCAGGGCCTCAACTCCTCCAAGTTTAACATCTTTGAAGTTGTTTGTTGTCTCGGTTTCAGTGAAATTACAGTTTTTTTTCTCTTCTTTCTTAAAGACAGTCATCACCAGCAATGGGGTAACAGAACTACATTGACATTGTTGTAGTTTCAAAGATCAGCAGTGTACAAAATAAATGTAGTCTGAATTTCAAAAGGTATGTAGAGGAGAAGCATGTATGTTGCAGGCAAACATACACATTATCAAAGGTAAATTTGCCAGTGAGGACTTTTAATGGAGGTTTTTTAAAATGCATACAGCATAAATCGCATGCAAACAAGCCAGACATTAAACTAGTCTCGTTAATCATCCATGCTGATATGCTAATTTCATTACATTTTTATTTCTTCATTTGAGTGACTCCAGCCTTAGCATGAGGATACACCAGGGACTCAGACTGTGTGCTGATAGTCCTCTGAAGTGTTTTTACTGAACGACTAATTTTTTCATATCATTTCCCGTCTCTTATCACTGCCCATTTCAAAACGTCCTTCCTTCTGCTTTCATAAAGTTTGCACCCTGTTTAGACTTATTTTGTTGTGTTGCAAAATGCTCCTCCACCTGTTTCTTTCCCTCCCTTCCACAGTCCTCTCTCGTTGCTCCTCCTCCACCTCCTCCTCCTTCATCTCCTTCCCCTGGCGCACTGAGGTCAGGCTAAAGGGTCAGTAGTTTCAGCTGAGAATCTGAGCCTCTTCTTTCTTTAATATCGCCTGAAAAACACTTCCTTCAGGAGATTGGCGAACTTTACTCTTGCACATTTTTGAATGCATTCTTTCCATATGTTGGTCTGTGTGTGTGTGTGAGTGTGTGTGTGTGTGTGTGTGTGTGTGTGTGTGTGTGTGTGCGTGTGTGTGTGTCAGTGCCTTTGCGTGTATTCCGATCCTCTGCCTGCCCCTCTTTTGCCCCCTTGTTTATTTGTAAAGTTTCCTCCTCTCCAGCTGTCTTCCTTACTTGACCTTTTTTTTTCTCTCTCTCACTGCCTTCCCTCCTCCATCGATAGCCAGAGCTAATAAGGCAATTAAAGCCTAATTAAAGGAGTCTTCAGAGAGAGGGAAGGTCTCAGGCAACTTCATGAACGTGAGGGAGCGGTGTGTTTATTTCTGCCTCTTGTGGGTTTCCTCTCACTCTCCTCTGACCACCACCAACAAATAAGAAGCAGTACTGAGATAAAAGGTCAGAAAACTGTAAAGGCAAACCCCTTGCAATTTTTTTTTTGCAAGCCTGGATTAGATTTCGGTATCTCAGGCGCTACAGGTTACTCAGGGTAACTAGCTAATTTGTTCGGCTTCAAGTGTATTTATCGAAACGGCGTCAGCCCACTCATTGTTGGTAAATTTGCCAGCGCAGATCAAAGGGGGCTGCGCGGTGTGTCAGCCAGGTTACCTCGGCTTGGCACACGGAGTCAGAGTCATGGATTAAAAGGGGAAGCAAGAAAGGAATGGAGGGTGGTGGGAGTGGAGGGGGGGGGGGGATTCGAGACCACGTGAGAGATGATCATCCTCTCTTCGAGATTTGAGCTGCTTGTCGCAAACGTCTGGTACGAATCCGTGAGGTTTTTTTTTTTTTTTTCTTTCCCCCCTACGCATCCCAAAGCTTCCCTCACATCCTGATGTATACGATCACTGTGTGCACTTGTAGTCTGAAATAAAATCTTTACCCCTGATTTAGAAGGCACTTACAATGCATTAGCCTTGTGGTAATTACTAGAAACTCAATTAGAAGAAACCGCTGAAGACCAAGACCAAACTGGAGGGCTTAAGCTGCAACGCTGGTAAATGGATTTGGAGTTAATTTAGTGAGTCAGAGGGTGAAACAGCCATCAGTGATGTTTTAAGCTGCAGCGAGCAACCTCAGAGCTCTGAACCGGGGGGCTGCTCTTCCCCGTAGTCTGCTCACGATCGGCACTTAGCTCCGCGTTGATTTGTCACAATTAAAATATTGCGAGCATTTATTTTTACCGTGCGAAGGCTCCGCGGTTGGACGGGGGTGCGCGCGACACCCTGTGCTCAGCGCTTTCCTTCTTTGGTTCGGTGTTTGTCGGTGATGTTTACAGGTGTACGCGTTACAACGTCTCAGATCCTGTTCGGAGGGAAGAAGTATATTTTATTCATAGCTTTTCTATGTTCTCTAACATGCCTCCGGGCATTTTTTATAACCTTAAGCAGTGTCTGTCTGCTTCCAGAAAAGATCTGTATTTACAGTGAACGTTTTTTATTTCTATTTGTGGTGTGAATATAAATATTTTACCATGTCTTTGAACATATGCAAAGGGTTATCTTAATATTGGAGACAAAGGAATATAAATACTCTACTTTGGAGTATGAAAAGTGTTGCTAAAAGAAAAGACTGAAACAGATTTTCCCACAGGCTGATTAAATAACTCATGATGCTGACGATGACTCGAGGTGTTTCTATGTGTCCCTCAGACACCTGTACCCACCGAGACTGTAATGCACCAAGCTGCTAAGCCGCATCGCATGTTGGACTTTGCCATGGAATTCTATGGAGGGAGCAGATGGACTGCACCTTGGAGAAGGAGTGGGTGGAGAGGGCTGCCTGCCTGCCTGTCCCTCTATGTGTGCTTGTGAATGCTCCGATTGGCGCCAGCATGTGTGTCGGCGTGTGCGCTCACGGAGGTGCGACTGCAGGAACTTGGCTCTGGCCTCAGAGTTAAGAGTGTGCGTGCACGTGTGCGTGTGTGTGTGTGTGTGTGTGTGTGCGTGCGTGTGTGTGTGTGTGTGTGTGTGTGTGTGGGCTGGCAAGTGGGTGTGTATCGTGAGAGCTCTGCTGTGTCTCCTTCTTCTGGGGACCAGATGGTGATTTCTGACATTATCACTCAAAGACAAAAGGACACAAAGGGTGAAAAGGGAGAAACAGGAATAACATTTAAATGATATATATTTACATTTAAGTGCAGTCACAGTTTTCCATGGAGACATTACTCTGTAATTTCTGTTGCAATGCAGCAATCTTGTCTTCTGTAGCCTCTGCTTATTTGTGTGGATTGTCTAACGTAACTACAGTTTGACATGAGATTAGTGGTATCATCATTCGTAGCACAAAACACACAATCCACAATGTGAAATAATGTCAGAAATACTCAAATCTCCCATTCAAATGTAGTGACTTGTAAACGTGTGGTGAAAGTAGTTTCAAGAAGAAAAGTATCAAGTATTTTGTACCCCCAATTGGCTTTTCGTTTTGCCCCTCCCTGCAAAACTAATGCACACCAGGTCCTGCTATAAAAGCTGCGTTCAAAGAGGATTTTATGTGGAAACTTTTTGTACAGAAGAGCTTTTGTGGCTGTTTCATTTCACTGGTTGTTTTGGAGGTGGTAGTTTGTAATGCTGGAGATATTAATTCATCTAAATGGGAAGAAAATAATGATGTCATCTTGCGTGAGGACCAACATAAAGAAGCAGAAAAAACTCTGAATTTGCTGGGAGATAATGTTGGTTAGATGGAAAGGACACTGGATTACCACCCACTAGATTGGGGGTTTGAATCTATGTAAATGAATATGTAAATATGTAATACAGGGGCATGAATGTTGTTAAACTGAGGTAAACTATGTTTTCCTGGTGAGATTAGGAGGTGATGCAAACAAAACCCAGCAGCATCTGCATACACTGAATATTCTTATTGCTGCTGACATTAGAACAAGAGTCCTCACAGCGAAGCACAACACAGGCTAAAGTGAAATGTTGTTTCGGGAGCTTAAGAGCTTAAGAAGATGATTTCCTCATTTTAAATTAAATGCAAACCTATTTGGTTTCACGAAACTTCACTTTTTTAAACAGCTATTTCCGATAAGTTTAAGACACACAATGGGAACATCGGAAAAACACATCCTGCCAGGACTGCGGGATCAGCATCAGTGTTGGCGAGTCACATTTCCCATTATTTTACTGTTCGAGTCCATGCTGTGCAATATGATAAGGACAGGTGTGCGCACTGCACAAGGAGAGGTAATCACCAGGCACACTCAACTGACAGGCCCGCGATGCCTTGGCTACTCTTTTCTCAGGGGAGTTTCTAATTACATGTGATACTGTGAAGGCAATATGCTGAAAGACAACACAACGTCTCAGACGCATTATAGACAATAAATCACGCCAGTTTGAGAACGTGCCAAAACGGCCCGTGCTTATTTCATACGTGGCTCCAGCTTGATTTGCAAAATGCTTGACTGTGCTTTAAATGAAGCAATAGTCATTAATCCTGCCATGCATGCACATTTTATGGGTTCTGGAAAGGTACAAAAGTGTATTTGTATTAAAGAGGGTTATTAATTTTTTCGCACACAAAGATATCACACATGATCGCTCTTGACGACGTGTAGTAACTGCTGTTGAAACTGTAGTTTCAGTTTCTTCTCCGGCTGAGGCTGAGTTCCTCCAGCAGTCCCAGAATCCCTCAGGTCCAAAATTACAAGCGGTCTTGAGTGGTTTGAGGCTTATCTCATATAAAAAAAAAAAAAGGTCATACGTGACTATTAATGAATGTCTTTGTTCCAGCCCGTGTCTCCGGAGCTCGCTAATTGCAAGACCGTCCATCTCCCAACGTCCCTTGCATGTGCTACACGCCGACACAGGAAGAGACAGCTGACAAAAGTGCGTCCTTTTCCCCTCCGACGTGGCTAACTGTGATGGTCTGGCTAAATGAGGCCCGTGATGGAGGCCGTGCCAGACAGAGGCATCCGAGCCCACCACTTCCCCTTCCCTCACTGCCTGGTGTGCAGTGCAATGGCCAATCAACTGCTCACACAAAGGAGGAATTAGCATATTCCCTGGCACAAAATCGCTCCCTTAATTGCAGCTGCATTGAGCCTGTGCTCTCCACACCTCCTCTCCTCTTCACTCTCTCCTTCTCTCCATTTCTGTACTCTCACCATCGCCAGCCTCTCCAAGTGTGTGTTTTTTTTCCCTCCTCCCTGTTATTCTTTCACGTTTCACTTCGTTCCTCCTCCAATCATTCAGTCTTCATCAGACGGCTATTGTGTGAGCTCAGGGGGAGCGCGCGGAGAGAGAAGGATGGGGGCTGGGAATGTGTTTGGCATGCGGTACTATAGGAACAAGGTTGTCAGTCTCAAATGATGCTCTCATAATCAGCACATTGGAGCTGGGCTGCTGCACAGAATGACAATACCAGCCCGATGCTCTGTACATTTTTGTGGCTTCCCTTTTGGCTTGTCAATCTTTCTTTATCTCCCTCTGTTTGGGCTGCCTCTCACCGCTCGCCTCTCCATCCTGGCATTTCTGTTTGTTTCTTTTAGGCTTTTTTTTTTCCTTGGACTGTTTCTTGGCACCAGCTAATGTTCTTGTGCAAATTCCCTTTTGCTCGCGCTTTGCCTCGCCTCCAGTGTTTCATCTCCTTCGTTGGCTCCTGATGGCCTCTTGCTCCTGCCCCCTCCCCACTCCCCACCCCACCTCGGTTTACCTTTTTCCCTTTTTACCATTTTGTCCTGATCTCTCTTTCATGTGTTAACTACAGAGCAAGGTGGGAGCTAACAGGTTTCTTTTAATGTCGGTTTTGTTTCCCTGAGAGGCTGGCGCTGCTAATGGCACCGCTCTCTGTGCTCCAAACACCATTTGAATGCTGCCATTCAGCGCCGCCACACTCACTACACCTTTATCCACCAGTGATGTGCTGAGAAGTGCAGCATAGTAAAATACAAACCCTAGTGATGATTATAGCCCCAGTCAACCTTTCAGTCTGACTGTTTCTGCCTCCACCAACTATCATCTTTCAAAGTTTCCCCAACTCAGATCTCCTCCCGCACTGTCATATTCATCCGAATCTCCTCTTATGCTATCTCGCTTGTATATCTGCCTCCTAACTCTGTTATCGTTGCCGGGCTCACACTCCTTTTCTCTTCTAACACTGTCACAGCTTCATCTCTTCTGCCGTGTACTGTCACAGTTGTGGTGTGTCTGTCTACCTCTGTTGTTGCGTGTAGTTTGTCTCCCAGCGTTTGCTGCTGTGGTAACAGTGTTTATTCTGCCAGTCAACGATGAGGCAGAGACGGCATCACTCATCCCAGTGTTGTGGCGAGAAGCTGTGGGGAGAGAGAGAGAGAGAGAGAGAGAGAGAGAGAGAGAGAGAAAGAGAGAGAGAGAGGACACGGCAATCACATTTCAGACTGCAAAGAGTCCCAGATGGTTTACACAGTTGTGTGTCTGAGATAAGCTCGGGTCTTGACTGCTGTAATGCAGAATTTCCATAAAGCGCCTATAGGAGTGCTGAGATGCAGGCGCGACTGGAGAGGCTTTGTATCCACTGGAAACACACACTTCATTTAAGCCCTGACCCCAACCATGAAAAATAATTCATAATTTGATGCTGAAAGGCAATCTAGTGGCAGTCATTATTTATGATAGCAGTATTAACAGGATAAAAACGTGCTTTTTAAGTAACAAAAGTCCAACTTTGCCATCTTCCCCCCAAGAGCTGAGAGCAGCCAGAAGAGTGAAGGAACTACAGTAGGATATATTTACTTACATTTCCTCAGTGTGATATTATAAAATGGATTCAAACAATATTCTCCTGCCTGAAACTAACAAAGAATGGCACTTTTACATGAGAAAAGGATTTCATTCTCTCTGTCAAACAAATTCTTTGTGTCATTCCTCCAAAAGGAAAACACCCTGCTGGTTAAATCAGGCAAGAAAAAAAATGACAAATGTTGAAAGCCTTGGGCCTGACAAAAAAGCCCCAAACAAACTCCAAAATGAATAAACAAATAACTAAATACAGGAAAACTGTCTTTTTCAAACATCGTTTGCGACTTGTTAAGAAAGGAAAATTACAGTTAGTCAATAAAACGCTCGGGTTTTCTTTGGGGAATTAATTTCAACTTGTAAAAACAAATCTTTTGATGACTAATGTTCTGCATTACTTTCACCCGTCAGTTGATAAAATGCTTTATGTTGAGTGAGAGTGGCGTTATTCCATGACGTGTGTCCAATCTCGTTCTATTTCCTCGGGTCAAAGGATGAAAACAGCCGTCAAAAATCACCTTTCAGTCAACTTAATTACGTGCGCTTACATTAAAATTGCAACTCCTGTTGGTATCCAGTGTTTTGGTGTGAGTGTTTTAAGTCATTTTTAAAGACTCTCAAGTGCAACTGGGGCAGATTCTCTGTCTGTATTCATCCAATGTCTCTTTGATCAATTGGAGGCTCACAGAAATCCTTCCCCAATTACTCTAAAACTAACCTGTCACAAATTGCTTTTGTTATTAGCATATCAAGTCCGTTATGATTACAGAGCAATGCAACAGCACAGAGAATTGAATCCTAAATATATTCTCCTCTTCGCCTCGGCAAAAAGAAGAGAAGTAATTCCACTTGTCTTTGCTCTTCCTTGTTTCTAACTGACAGTTTAATAGTGCGATACAATGGGTTGGGAAAATGTGGGCATAATACGACTGTAATTGCAAAAGAGCCAGTGGACATTTTTCATGAAAACACGTCTGTGTGTATTGCATTGTGTAAAACCGTTCCACTGAAAATCAAACAAGTGCCTCAAAAGACGAAATAACACAAATCCAAACATTTTGCATGCAAAGAAACAATCAGAGAGATAATTGCTCGTCCTGGATTCACAGTTCAACCTTGTTACGAAACTCTCGAGCAGATCTTGATAAGCGTGGCACGGTTGTCTCGGTAGTGTTGAAACTGGAAGGCCAGCACAAACAGCCTCTTTATTAATAATGCTTGACAGGGTTTCTGGTTGGAAGCTAAAGGCTCATTAGAACACACTAACTAGTCCCTGGTAGCAGAGACGCATGGCTGCTGCTGGTCGCTAATAAAGAAGAGACTAATTGGCTAATTACATTCACAGACAAAGCTCATGAGTGCCTTGCTTATGGACCTCATTTCGAAGGGGCACCGTTTAAAATGTGTGGTGTGAGACCTCGGTCACTCGTAAGGATGCTCACTGCATAATGAGCGCACAACTGCCGAATGACAAGGAATAGTTCAGGTCGATGCACGCCAACATTGGCAGACTGTGACACACAAATATGCACAATGTGTTGGCAATAAAGGAAACAGGAACTTTTAATTCATGACAAAAAGTGCCTTCATTTGCATATTTTGTGTTTAAATTCTCGACAGAGTTGGACCAAAAAGAAGAACGACTTCTGTGTGATGATAAAGAGCAAAGAGGTGGCAGACTAGGTCTCTGCTCTCAGTGTCTTTTTTTAAGAGTTAGTGGGTTGACAGCTGGTTTCTGGGAAATTTTACAGTATGCTTCAACTTTTGGAATAAATCCCAGTAGTAGGCTAAATAAAGGAGAGTTGAGAGCTTTGGGGTGAAGATGAAGGGCTGGATAAAAAGGAGGAAGGAACAGAGAGGGAGAGGGTACAGCTGACCCGACAGGAAGTCTTTGACAGGGACCCGCGCGGCAGGTAGCAGAGGTGCAGGACTCTGATACTGAAGCTAAGCGCACAGTCATCCATCACTGTGGCAACTCCGCTTGTCAGTACAGCAAGCCGGGGGACAGAGAGGCGGTGCCAGGGCAGATGGGAAGGGAGGAGGAGGCCCCGAGTCCTCCACCAGAGGAACACGTGGTCCGAGGCGGAGGCAGGACCGCAGCCAGGATGTGCAACAGCGCGCACACGCGCAACCAGCCAGGCGAGCACACACCAGTTAAAAAAGGGGCTAAAATGTGTGTTGACCGATGGCCTTCCCTGTCCCTCTGTCCACTCTGCAGACCAGCTGTCTGGAGGAGGAAGATACAACCCATCCATCATCGCACTCCTCCCGTCTCTGAGACCTCTGGCCAGACTGCAGTGAAAGTGCAAGTGTGTGTGTGTGTGTCTTTTTCTCAAAAGATGTGTGTTTCACCTTTGTTCTCTGCATGTGTTTTCCAAATGAAACAATAGCCGAGAGCAAACCGACAGTTCTTCCAACTTGTTGTTGTCTTATGAACAAGAGCCAACAAGTATTAGATTGTACGTTATTATAAACCGTGTTAACTCCTTAATCTGGGCTGGCAGGAAAAGACGATTAGTGTGTTATCTGACAACATTGCCTTTCGTGTTGCTGTGTGTCTGCTTTATGTGTCACCACGTCAGAGCAATGTCTCACGAGACGTTCGCGTGTTTTGTTGTAATCAAAAACAATAACAGATTTTCAGATGTGGCTCCAGCTCTGGAGCTCACTCCTGGTCTTAATTTCAGAATCGCCACAAATTCACAATTACAGCTGATTACCATCATCAGCGGCTTGTTGTTAAAGGATTAAAGGAACACAAACAAACTGTTAGCGGTCAGATTAACAAGTATGTGCAAACAACCTAGCTGCCACTGTGGTATTATAATCGATTTAATAACCGTTTGTATGTGGCAGAAAGCGGCTCTTGTCAAGATCAGTCAAAGTCCCTCAGGAGCAAAAACAGTCCGGTGGAATTAGGGGTAATTGTTCGTCGTAGTTTGGATGTAGTACAATCAAACTGTTGCTGTCCTGTGGGCCACCGCCAGCCTAATGACACAGCAACACAGCAAACAGAGCTCAACTTTAATTTCCCACTTTTAGGCCTGTGCCAGATCTGTTTCACTGTGTCAGTTTTGTGGGAGCAGACCACTTCATTTAATTTACTGTAAGTCATGGCGCTTAGATTTAGCAGAAGATTAAAATGTAACTCGGTTTAGAGTCTCTGGGGGGAAAAGCAATCATCGGAGTATCTTGTATCCAGTTAAATTCCAAGCGAGGCAGATGTAGTGCAAACTATGATATTGATATTGCTCTGTAATAGAGCAACAGTCGCGTAATCCTCTGCGAGGATGACTGATACTCGAGGTGCCGTAGTCGAGGAGCACTTCTGTGGCGAAGTCTCCCGAGACCCTGAAACGAGATTAAACCCCGACCAATACCAGCAGAGGCACAATGATGTCAGTGGACGCGCATGTAAAGGATCGACTGTGTCAGAGGAGCTAAAACAAAGAAAAATGTTGCTTTGATACGGTCAAGAACACTCGATAATTAAAGAATATCCTGTCCACATATAACACGGTATATGATAATTTGCTCTTTATTGCATTGCCTTGAACTCTGCAACTGAGCAGTGCTATAAATTAAAGGTCAGCCTTGGAATTAAAGGTATAACCTTTCTCAAACTTTACTCGGAACTAATGAATCTGATTATTCTCAGAAGGGTTTTACACATTTATATCATGCAGTTAATTGGCATCA
This sequence comes from Malacoctenus triangulatus, assembly GCA_032274725.1. Classification (NCBI taxonomy): domain Eukaryota; kingdom Metazoa; phylum Chordata; class Actinopteri; order Blenniiformes; family Labrisomidae; genus Malacoctenus; species Malacoctenus triangulatus. The sequence continues at coordinate 9,229,455 of JAUESE010000057.1, read as the reverse complement.
AAGAATTGTATTTTTATTCAGCGGGGAATTTCTGTCATCTGACCTTCGCCACTTCTCAACCCGCTAATCTAATGTGGGAAAACTCCAAGCCAACAATGTCATGTCTCATAAAGCAAATAAATTGTGGTTCAAACACTAAATAAATAAAGTCTCGGCAGTGAGAATTTGTCTCTCTGGGGACGGCACCGTGAAAGGGAAAGTAATCCTAACTGCAGCCATTTATTGCTTGTATCAGAATATCGAAGGAGGGATAGATTATTCAAGACCTACAGTAGAAGAAAAAGGGGCGGGTGGCGCTCTGCTCATCGATCCGCCTCATCAATATTGGATCTGCTGCTCAGGTAGACTACACAATGCCTGGGCACTGAGGGGAATGAGAAACAGAGGCGAAGCCACGGGGGAACCAGAGCAGATTTTCACAAGTCCAATGTACTGAAGAAGTGGTTTGTGGAGTTAAACAAGACACAAAGGAAATCTGAGTTATAAATGCTGCCCTGGGGAGAGCTACACAGAATTATCTATAATAGAGATAAACTAAAGATAGGCTGAATCACCAGCCGTGGCTCTTCAAGAACGTCACCATAAAATGCTCTTAAACTGCCTCGCTCTCCAGCAGTAATGTGATTGTAGCCTTCAGACAGGATGATAATGATGCCGATAGAACTCTCAAAGTTTGTTTGTAACACAAGTCGTAATGGAAACCTTAGACTTGGACACGAGTGTCGATCGCGGAGGCCATAAAACACCTTGCACGTGACCAAAGCATTTAGACACAGCAATGCGCAAAAGCAAAACACACAACGCTTAAGATGTCTAATTGGCTTTCAACATATGTGTGCGAGTGTCTTCTGAAAAAAGCGTCAGGAACTGCTCGCATCTGTGGCTTGCTGGCCCGTTATAGCTCTTAAAACATCAACTCAACAGGCACTGCTGTGGCCGGCTCCATTACTGGAGCAAAAGGAGCGTATACGGCTGGATCACAGCAATCACCTCTTGTTGCTCTTCAGCAGGTTGAATGATGTTCCCTCGAGGGTACAGTACGAGGGTGTGTGTGTGTGTGTGTGTAAAATAGGATCGTGTTCGCAAGTGTGTGTGGGGGATTCCTGCCATCCAGGCATATTTAGAAAAAGGAAATTGCACCAATATTTCAAAATATATCAGATACACATGCAGTGTTGTTTATCAAGAGATCATAATATTCTCTCCGCATGACTCAGTGTTAGAATTTTGAATACTGTTCTGTAATTTTTGTTCTGAGTTTTGGACTCTGATATTTTCATGAATAAGAGAAAAGAACGTGATGACAATTTAGAGAAACTGATTTGCAGCATTTGACCGAGTCAAACACGTGGGAACAGGTCGGTGGTTGTGCCTTCAGTTGGTGATACTGACAGAGGATTAACCCCGACATGCATGGGTTCAATGATTTGTTGACCTTGGAGCACAGGCTGACAATTTTATTTAGGGAAACATGCAAATTCGATTAAAAAACAAAAGATCCAGGTGAGTCATGGGTCAAACCTTCAAACCCTTTCCAGGTGGTGCATCACTCTGAGACAACAAAGTACCATTAGTACACTTTTTTATTGCACCTGGCTTCTTTTAGAGTAACTTGTTCACGACATGCACAGTAAACAAGTATGTAATTGTAGGACATTTAGTTCCCTAAAACAGCTTATTGGTGCTCACTTTGGCTAAGAGTTTTGCCACCTGATTGTAACACAAATATAAAATATCTTTTAATGAAAGAAATATTTTGTCAGGAAGGAAGAAAAAGAAATGAATAAAGTAATTAAGCTTCAAAATGGAAAGTGGTTCAGTAAACTTTTAGGGGTAAAGCACGATTTGAAAAAACAATAAAATCATTACTCTCAGCATGCTTTTTTTTTGTATTTTGAGAAAAAATGTCACCAAAAGGAGACTTTAATTATAGTTGTGTCTTGCTGGATTGGAGCCTCCTGGAAACGGTTTCCTTCAGATGTCATTTAGCATAAAAAATTCACATTAACTGAGAGCTAAATCAGGTTTTCTTTAATTTTCTATGACTGTGAGGCAGCAGCGAGCATCCAGGTTTGTTTCAGGTGCGTTTTTTAGGGGGTGAAGCTTTGAGTGTATGAGACAAACAGGAAGAATTAGTTGATCAGATACCCTGCTGTTGTTTTAAACAAGAGGTCATCATCAGTCATGTATTTTGAAGAAGTTACAGGCACTTCTATAAAACAGCGTTACGACCACACCCCAAACAAATACTCTCATTTATAGGTCCAATATTGAGTTTAACAGGAAGCCATCTGCGGGCAGCCATTTTTTCTTCACTATGCTGCGACTTAAATAAGCAGTGACACTAAATGAGCATCACAGCAATAAATACAGTACGGCGTGCAGAGAAGGGAGGACCACTTGACAAAGAAGCTAATGAGATTGATTGATTGGATGCTCTTCTTCCTAATTGCCCTAATGAAGAGTTAATATCGTCACTGAATATTTGCGAGAGTGATTATAATATGTTAACGTTTCATGATTGTACCAAAGGAAACGCCAATGGTCTGCTATCGCCTACCTGCTGTAGTGCTGAATCGCGGCGCAAAAAGTGTCCTCCATTAGTATGGTGGACACACCGCTGGATACATAGCTAATTAGGCTCAAGCTCGGTGTGGGCACAGTTCCAATTATTGGTCAATGTGCCCTTTGCAGTGCACGACAGTCATTCTGGGGGCTGCTGCGTGAGTGTTGCCCCGCCTGAGTGGCAGCGACAGGCCGGCCGGTCAGCGGTGGACCATCAGCTGAGAGGTGATGGATGGCTCTCAAGTGCCGCGTTGAGCAGGAGCAACTCGAGTCCGTCTTCTCCAGCAATGGCTCGGTTCAACGCACACGCGGATTCACTCGAATCACTCCGGGAAAAAATACATACGCACCTCCATAAAGAATCCAGTCACATACGTTTCCCAAATAGAAACGCGTGGCTATCGTACAGGCCGGGTGTTGATAAACCGACTGTGTCCTCGCATCCTGCAGCCGTTGTGACGGAAAGCTCGGCCGTTTCAAAGCCAAAGGTTTGTTTTTGCCTCTTTTCTCTTCTCTTCTCCGTCCGTAGGTCAGCTCATTCATCTTGAGGCCTGCCGAGATGTCAGAGCAGGGTATGGCTCAATCGATCAGGAAGTCTTAACTGCCCTTTGTATGTGTGTTTTCTCATGCATGTGTGTACATACAAGAGGCCTGACCGGAGCGTTTCACCAGCGGCCACCAGGAACGGCAGCCTTGCCCTTTACCTCTCTCTCACCTTTTCACCTCTTCCTTCCTTTTTTTTTGCACATAATCTATTCTTTCCTCGTTTTTTTCTCATCTTCTCTCGGGGTTACCCATTCCTCCTAATTCCACCCAATCCTCTCATCCGTTCATCTTCCTTCCAGCACTCCTCACTCCTTTACTGACCTCTACACCTAATCTAACTCATCTCCATTTCTTCCAATCCTCCTCCGTTGCCAGCAGTCAGACAGTTGACAGCTATACGGCTTTATCCACCGTCCGTTTACCTTTCATTTTCTGTGGTGACACCTAATTAGCCACTTGTCACGAAAGACGACTGGCTGGTGGGAGGAGGAACAGCATGACGGGATTATTTAACAGATAACAGGCAGCGTTTGTAGGAGAAGGCGGCGAGAAGGCCCGAGCAGAGCGAGGGATTCGAGGATTGGCGCGGGAGCGGAGAGAAAGTAAAAAGTAACAGAGGGATTAAGGTGCGGAAAGGAGTGGGCGGGGAGCGGCGGAGGCAGCGAGATTTGAAGGAGCTGAGGCAGGATTGGGAGACAGATGAGAGGGGATGAAGAGGAACAAAGAAGTTCAGGATCCACAATGTCACAGTCGAGTTCACAGGTGAGATTCTCGACGGTCCCTGAGCAGGAGCTAATAAAATATGTCATCACCTCGGTGTCAGAGAGACAGCCTCAAATAGATTCTTGCCTCCCCCCCACCACTGCCACATGCACTTGGGCTTAACACTGTGCGTTCTCGGAGAAAGCGTAGGAATACAGACGAACGATTTTGGAACGGGCTCGTCGAGAAAAAGGTAGAAAATCCACACGCAGAAATGAAGCTGTCCTCGTTTTGCCATCGCGTTTTTTCCTGAGTGACATTTCTCCGCCGTGTGCATGTTTCTCTGTGTGTGCGTGATCGTTTGTATTTGCATGCGTGTGAGGATGCAACCACCTGGCAGCAGCTGCTTCCCTCAACTTCGCACTGATAAAGGATGAATGACAGTAATTAGGCAAGCGGAGGTGGCTAATAGCTAGCGTGGGCAGAGAACATACTGTACATGAATTGGATTCTCCATCCGAAAGTGATTGAGGACATTCGACTTCAAGAGTCAGCTGCATAAATACGCTAATTAGAAAGTGGCTATGTCAGCTTTACTTTATCCCTCATGTTGGTGAGATGGCGCAGTAATAATGAGGCCTGTCTGGTGTCTAAGTAAGAGTACATTTTCTCATAACTCACTCCGTCTAATAGCCAAATATAATCTATTTATATTGAGGGAGCAAATACTCGCATTTGAAATGATGAATTCAAAGAAACTTGTTTTTTTTAGTTTATAAATGATTCAAAATGAAGCTTGAAAATGTGTGGAAGTTGTGTTACCTCTGTCAGTCAAAAATGGAATAATTTTTTCCAGCAATTTAAATGAAGATCAGTAAGTAAGGTGTTTTTTTCTCCTCTCAAAAACCAGGAGCCTGAATGGACTGAGCCTCGCCAGTTGCCTCCAAGAAATATTAGGAGCTACCGGTTTAACCTTGATTCACCCAGACATCACATTAAAGCCAAACACTGTTGGACACATCCACTCTCACAAAAGCAAGAGTCTTCAGAATAAAAGCCCTTGGCAGTCTGCCAGAGCTGCTCTAGATTCTGTAAAGTGGTTCTCAGCACAGGTTCCTGAAGGTCTCTGGCTGATTTGTATGTATATATAGATATGAATTTCACAGAAAACATATTTAAATTATTTTTCACTTTGGACAAAACTGATTTCAAATCTCATTTTTGATTCATTTAAATCAGCTTTATTATCACATCTAGTTTCCACATGATCTTTATGGTGTTTTCATTCACAGTTTGTTTGTTCCAAATGTTAATTGCGATGGTTAAAATAAATGTCCAAGTCTTTCATAATGCAGTTTTACTCTGATATATTTTAAAGGTAATTAGAAGAACTGGAGCAGTTTTTAGACCTCATCTCAACTGCCGCTCAAGTCATTGCAAATGCAGCTTACAGCAATTCCAATCCACCCTCCTGGACTTTTGATCTGGGTCATCACAGACTCAGCGAAGGAAACCAAAGTGATTTCTTGTCTTTCTTCAAGAGAAACACATTTATTTTTTGCCAACAGCTGGCTAAAACTGAGAGCGCGAACATCTGTCCCTCCACAGCATGACGGTGCATGTTGGCTGTCCGGGGCTGGACGGAGGATGTGTGGGCTCCTTGAGCTCGCTAAAGCCCTCCGGAGTGTCAAGTGGATGATCAAACAGCTGAGTCTGCTTTAAAACCCTTCAGAAAGCCTACTGTAAAATGCTTTGAACATGAAAAAACATTACACACCCCTTCAAGTGGTCCTCTGGGACCACATGGTTAAATGTGCACGTGTCTGTGTGTGTGTGTGTGTGTGTGTGTGTGTGTGTGTGTGTGTCAGAAGGGGGAGAGAGAGACGAAAGACTGTGTAAGCTAATTGCTCACTATGCTGCCACGAATCATGTCATTTCCATATCTGCTGAAATCAAACACGAGATAATCATTAAACCGAGCACAGCGTGACAGTGACCATTAGCACATGTGATAGCAGACCAATCAATGCCAACGCAACTTCAAGCCTGTCTCCCGATTTCAACCGAAAAGGTCGGGCTCCAGGAGATCAATACTGACAAACTTCCTTTGAACCATCAGGGTAAAAGGGGACAAGAGAGATAAGATACGAATGAGGTGGGAACGATAGGACGGAGAGATTTGGACAGAATGACAGATGTGAGTGTGACAGCTGTATCTGAATAGAGTACAAGCGGAGCGTAAGCAGCTGAGAGCAGCTTGTCATACTCACACAAACACAATAACTTGCGAGATATCTGCTTAGCATCGTGCTTAGAAGTCACGCTTCTGAGATTGTAGGTTTTACGTGTTTTACGAGTTGGTTGCGTTGCGTCGCAACATCTGTACAGATGTGTGGAGGAGAGAAAGGATGCGAGGTCCAGACGCAAAGCGGGAATCGATTTGCTGTGATGATAAACCCAAAACAGATGTCTCCGCACAATGATGGAACGGAACCAAAGTCCAAACTAATCAAGAGGAACAAACAAGGGGAGAAACAGACAAAGAACAAGACAGGAGTTGGGCAGGTTTACACAGGAACTAAACACAGGGAGTAAAAACAGATGAACCAACAATGACTTCAGGGCGAGCTGGGATTTACTGTACACACGCACACACACACACACACACACACACACACACACACACACACACACACACACACACACACACACACACAC
>JAUESE010000057.1:9198439-9222824 GCA_032274725.1 Malacoctenus triangulatus | reverse complement strand
ACACACACACACACACACACACACACACACACACACACACACACACACACACACACACACACACACACAGAAACTGAGACACAGCTGGAAACAATCAAGGTGAACAATCAGATGAGACACACAAAAGGTGGACCAGGCAAGACACATGAGATCAGGGGAGAGATAGTGCTGATAAATACACACCTGAAACCAGAAGTGAAATTTGATATCAAACTAGAACATGACATTAAACTCAAGGGCCTGAAGCTCAACAAAGGAGTCGGTCATTTTTTTTTACAACATGGGAGAAGAATAAAGGCACAAAACAAGGAAAAAACAACAAACAAAACACAAGGAAATCGCGTGTAATGAGTCGAGCATCTGTGAAAACATCTGTCTCATGTCCAATTTACTGGTGATGTTGGATTTCCCTCCGAGGCCAATTTTCTCCCCCCCCAACACCTTGTTAGCTCTAAATTCAGGTCGATTCAGCCAAAAAACCGACCAGAGAAAAACACTTACATGACCAGTCGTCATTAATCCAAGATCAAGCCACACTCTCATCATCAGCGGCTTCTCATCTGTAGCAGGGATTTAAAAAAAGTGGGCACTGAGAGTAGTGAAGGTGAGTCACGAGAGGTCATTCACAAGAACCACATTCAAGGTTTTCAAAGTGTTGCATTTGATCACTCAACAATACATCATTCTGTAAAGAACTGGTCACACCAACATAAGCGACATAATTCTGGACGTCGGACAAGACTTCGAACGTCTAAAATGATCATTTGGGTTGGTCAGGAAAGTTAAAGAGAATGTGTAACTTTTATCCAGAATCATTCAGAAAAAAAGAACTCTAAAGCAGCTCTTCAGAAGGAAAGCTGACACAATCATTTGGGAGCCTTCTTATCTGCTGTGCGCTGAATTCGAGATGTTGCCCTCGGCGTGGCATTACAGATTACCAAAGGAAAACAGAAATATTTATAAGCTTCCTTTGTACCCGGTGCTGTCGAGGTAGCCGGTGAAAGTATGAGCTGGAAGATGAGGGATTGTTAAGTGATGCTCCTGCCTCGGCTGCAGAAGACTGATATAAAGATGTGAAATACAACTCGGACGGGTGGGCGCCACATTTCATTCTCTGTACTCAGGTCGTGTTGAGACGACGTGTTTTATCAGTCGTCTGGTTGTTTTGGTGGCTTGAAGTGACCATATTTTGTTATAATTGTGTTCTTCTTGGCATTTTTATAGTTGAAAAGTTGGACATAAATTTCCGCATTGTGAATAATAAAGTTTTACGCATTTAATGTGTTATCGTAACACACAGAGGCGGACAATCACACACTTAATTTGTCCTTTTGTCTCATAATGGCAGTATTACCCCCGAGAAATGACATTCATTTGGATTTCCGTGAAAGCGCAAACAGGCGTCCGTTTCAGAAATAAAAACCTGAGGCCCCTCCACTGATGATTAACTGAACTTTGCTTTTATTCCCTCCGTGATTATTTGTTTGAGCTTTTACATCCATTTGAATTTAATTGCGATGCTAATGGTTATGAACTGGAAAACGTGCCTTTATTCCTGTTAAATCACCCTGGATATTGTTGCTGAGTCCACAAAGTCAAACTCATGAGCGCTGCAAATGGTGTGTTTGAAAGATTGATAATGAGAGCAGAGTCATTAGTTGGCTTGTTATAGCTCCTGGTTTACACTTCGATTCATGCTCGCAAACCGAGGATCATAGAAAAAGAGATTCTTATGACAAATATATATCCAAAGAAAAAAGAGAGACATAACCCAGTTTCTTTCTTTCTTTTCGTTTAACGTAGACACACTGGGTTTCTCTTTCTTCCAGCTGCTACCTTCCCCTCTTCCCTCCTTTTTCTACCGCTCTGGGAGGTAATGAATATGGATAGGAGCTGCTGTGGAGGGGGGAGGAGGAGGAGGAGGAAGAGGACGGTGATCCACAGCCTCGCACACGCACATACTTTTGGTGAATGTGCCTGTGCCTTTTAATGCACATTTCCCTCCTCGCTTGCCTTCCTGTGAGCATGAATTGGCCCTGGCATCACTCTGCATATCTGAGCCCACAGCACAGAGATTTGATATTGTGCACATTTTGCACTTAACCTATTTCCCTTCCTATTTTGGGATTCCTCAGTGTTTGCTGCCAAGTTTCGACATCAGATTTCACAGGTCATTAATTCCGTGAAAATCGATCAATAATTTTGTGTAAAAATTCAAGATATTTCGTGACAACAATGGATGTGGAGGGAATATCGGTGCCGAGAGCCGCGGCTGGTGTTACATTAGGCCGTTGCTCTGGAGCCTGCTGTGTTTCTGCCCCCACATGATGTATGTAGATTATTTACGAGCCAAATCCAGGTGACGCTTAGCAGAAAATTGACCTCAAGTGTAAAAACTGCTGGAGCCTGCAGCGACAAAGCCTCACTGGCAACAGCAGTAAAACATGGGACACAATTCTGTTTACTAATACTGTTCCAAAAAAATAGCACTTGGGAAATATTGTAGGCACTGCAAGCAAGCGCCTCAAACTCCACAAAATCTCAATAAAAAAAGAAACACAGGTTACTTATTTAAAATTGTCGTGGAGTTGCTTTACTGAGTTGAAGTTTTTAGTCTGGCCTCACCTTTTGTTTTGTGCATAACTGTGTTGGTGCAGAGTGACAAACTAACCGAGCTACTGTAAGGTACACTAATAGGAGGAAGATGCTCTAAAACAAATCAACCTAATCGGCGTGAAGAACATCAAACAGAGTGGCTGTTCCAACATGCAGACAACCCTCATAAAGGAAACTTTTTTTTTAGTAATGCTAATGCTAAAGAGGCTCTAATTTATGTTACAGTCAGACATCGGTCGTGTTGCTGTCAGAAACACGAGTTTGTTAATATCTAACAAGTGTGCCAAAAAACAATGATCAGAAACTTTATGAATAATTTATTTCTGTTCATTTTTTGTGACACATAAGTTACTATCAAAAGGTTTTGCTGCGAGTCTGTGCCGCTTTTCAACTTAACTTCATAATGCTGCTCGGATTGTGCTGTGAATGTGTGACGGGGCTCAAGTTAGACGATTGTGAGAGGAAAAAAAAAAGTGCAACCTCTGAAGCTTGATGTGTCTGTGAGGAGGCCCAGTTTGTGCTGGCTGCGTTTAATATCTCAACTGCAAGCTGGAAGATTATAATCAGCTGTGTTCGGAATAATGAAATGGGCCAAGAAGAAAATTAGTTTTTGTGCGGATCCAAGATCTTTAAAGATGTCCTAACGTTAGGAGACAGGCCCTCTCTTTTTGTCGTGTCTTCTTAATATAACAAAACTAAATCAAGGATTACAAAAAAAAATACCTGTCACCTCGATGATCGTTTCTTCTTCATGTCCGTTTGATGCAGATTAAGACGAACACGGGACATTCCTTACAATAACAGAATTTGAAGAGTGTGTGGAGGTATGCTGCTGTGTTCTCTGTGAAATCAGTGTGCGTCTGTGTGTCCCGCTGCGCAAATCACAACTGCAAATTACACCGGCCCACTAACCCACCCTGTGAATATTTTACAATAACTGGAGCAGCAAGAGAGAGCGAGCGTCTGAGTCAAGAGAGGGGGGGGAGGAAAAAAAATTGAAAAATAGAAATCTGTTTTTATCACAGAGGCTGTAAATTACTGATTCTGTAGACAGCTTGTTAGTTTCACCGCCTCTCCGTCTTTCTTTTCTGGAGCAATTAAACCAGACAATTGTTCCCCTGGAATTGCCTGTCTGAAAGAGGCTCCACGCCAGCTACTCAGGAGCCAATATCCCTCTTGCTTTTACTGCCGAAGGCGAGTCGGGCTTCTCGAATGTGATAACATGAGTGGCCAAACAACGGAGCCAAGTTTCTGCCAATCACAGTCACAGTCAATCAAACACAATTGGCTTTCTACGCGGATGACTGCAATAAGCACACTGCAGTTATAAACTTTTAGGAGAACATGATTTTGACATCTGTTATTGTTGGGGGGAGACAGCAGCTTTCAGTGTTGAGCACAAAGGCGGCAACACGAGAGAAACGGAGCCATCGGGGGGGAAACGGCTGCTTCAACTCTTGGTGCGCCGTGTAATGTTGTTTTTTTCCCCCCACAACACTTCTGCATGTATATGAGATAAAGGAGAAAACAGTTTGAGAGATCATGTCATGAAGTTTAACCTTTCCTGGCTCCTCCAATTCTGCTGACTCTCCTGGGCTGCAGCATTTCCACTGCTTTCGCTTTTCTTCTCCACCCTCTCTGTTTATTCACTCCTTGTTAGTGTGACTGGGACTTGGAAGGAGGAGGAGGGGAGGGGGGGGGAATGAAACAACACTTTTTGACAGGAACCCACAACAGCTGTCAGAGGGATTCAGCGGTAAAAACAAAATGCAGCATCGTTTCAAAATGGGGGGAGGAGAGGGAAAAAAACAGGCTTTGTTTTTGGTACCTGACTTGGGTATGGATGCAGGATGAAGCGCATGCTGTGACAGAACTGGGGTGATTGAAGGTTTGGGAAAATAACATTTCCTGGGAAGTCCACAAAGATTTCCAGTAACAACTTGTTTGGAACTAAGGATTAATAATGGGATCAAACAAATCCACTTTCACAAGACTTATTTCCATTGTTTGCTGCCTGGTGATACCATTGATAAAAGCAGAGATGGATGGCGACTTAATCCAGTTTTTTTTTCTGCTTTTATTATAGTTAAATTTCATCCTTTTCAGTTTTGATATCAGAGAGGAACATCCGAGTTGAAACTGAATGTGCCGAATTTGTTGAAGTACCCTTGAGTGAGTGTGTGAAGGCTTTGCACAGCTTCTGTGTGTGTGTGAATGAGTGAATGTGACTTCCAGTGTAAAGTGCTCTGACACTGCTAAATGCTGTGTAGAATTGAGCAACATAAGTGCAGCCCGTCCACCGTTTTTTATCTCCCACAACACATCAGACAGGTGCTGTCTTTTGCAGCTGGCAGACTGACACTTATTGGTGATGATGGCGATGATGCAAGATGAGGATGGTTAGTGTTGCGTGATCAAACAGTTATTCTCTGATTCTGAACTGAGTGAAATATTAACTGTTCAGCATCTATCACAGAGTGAGCAGGGAGCGAGTAAGAAAGGAGCCTATTTCAAAGTAAAAGAGACTCTCACATCCGTCCCCTGGACATGAACGTTTTCAGGTGCAAAGAGCTCGAGTTTTCAGGACGGCGATTTCAAAGAGTCATCTTTTTGGGGGAGCCAGGCTATGACTGAACTGGATGACATAATCTCTGGGAGCTGGCGGAGGCAGAGTTTTTCCAAACCTCCCAGTGGGTCGAGCAGGTGACTGACAGATGGAGCCGGTCTGGCCGGCCTGCTGACCAGCTGGCTGCCCGCTGCAGGGCGGCCCGCTCTCTCCCTCCACTGGGCCACTAATCCTCTCCTGCCACTTCCAGTCCCCGCTCTGACCCCGCGATCCCACACAGGTACCGCAGCCACTTGCTTGTGACGACAGCGCGCTCCCACACGGAGAGATGTCTCCGTCGCACCGCGAGGAGGTGGAAAAACTGAGGGGCGCGTGAAGGCTCAGGAACAGAAGGTTGGCAGATCAATCTCAGCTGAGAGCTGGCGATATGATTTGTGACAGCGTGATATTCCCCGACATGATTCCCCCTCTCACTGGCCTCCTGCTGTGTCAACACTAAGCTCCTGCAGCTTCTCTGCAACATCTTGATCTTTTGTGCCCTACCTTTGCTCAGCGTCCCCCTTTCCTGCTCGTTTCTCCATGCATCGCCTCTTTTTTAACTCCTTCCCCCTGCTGTTATTTCTGTATCTCTACACAGCAAATTCACTTTCACCTCACTAAAATTACCCAGCAGAGTTTGCCATCTGTGATATACGCTTGTCAGAACACGACTCTCTCGCCAAGTTGGATATGCTTTTTGCTAATAAGGTTGTGAATCCACCCTATCTTGTTTTATGGCTGTGCAATATCAGCAGCAGTTCGTTCTTTCCACGAGAACCTCAAGTTTAAATTGCAGTTTATTCCACTGGGATCGAGACTCAACTAATAGAAGCAGCGGTTGCAGCAGAGGAAGAGAGATTACATCTGAAGAAAAAGGTGTGAGAGGGTACAGAAATGAAACACGGGGATGATGGAAAGACTCAGTCCATGATCTATATATTGGAAGAAATATTTTGTTCAAGAGTTTTGGCTTTTGACTCCTCAAGAAAAAGGGAAAAAAAAGTATGAAGCACTTTGGGAAATAGCGGCTGCAGTCGGGATTCAGAGGAGGGATTTTAATCCTGCCTCAAGAAATATATTTATACCTGGGTGGTGACAGGCCAATATCTCTCATGACAAATCAATGCAGATTCCAGAAAGAAAAAAAGAAGTGGTGAAATGCTTGCAGAACAAATGTACCCAAAGCGAAATCGCATTTTGTGGCAGATACACGGGAGCCCCAAACTCGCCAGGCCAGCGAGACTGCTGACACCAGCAGTCGAACCGTTTTCCCGAGGAGAGAAACTCACCAACGCTGCTGCTTCAAAACTTTCAGGAATAAAATTTAAATGCTGCTCTCCTCCTCCAAACCGCTCCACTGAAATTATACAGCAGGGTGAAGAAGACGTATTACTTCATTCTGTTTATGCATTTCAAATGCCCTCACTGATTATTTCTGCAGAATCGCAAAGTCACCCCCTCGCCGTCTCTCTCACAGCAGCTCACTCAGTCTTACAGAAACTTTAGATTCTTCCAGGCTTTGTTCTTTCTCTGAAGTCTTTGACTGATCTGATCAACAGTCACCGTCCAATCAAAGCTGTGCGGCAGAGCCAGGAGTGTCGAATCTGTCGATGCTTTCATACCTCCATATGCTAAGTGTTGTATAAGAGCTGCTGGATGATCCGCGGTAAGAATGACATTAAATTATGAAGAGAACAAACAAGTGAGGAATTAATTAGTACATTCTGTTGGTTTGATCACCTATAGCTCATTACGACACTCGCATGCTGTTCCTTTACATGTTTTCACTGTATATGAGGACAGGAGTTAGCGAAGTCCAGTTTAGGACTCACACATCCACTATCGTAACACAATCGCAGGCCTGAGTGCTACAAACAGTTTACAAATAGACCAGATCGAACACAGCAGACATTTTTCATAGAAATGTTGTCCACAGTTGACAGACAAGACAGAGAAGCACCTCATTCAGTCTTTGAATTCGCCCACTGTTGGCAACGATATCCATCGTACACAATATTTATATTCAATGTTTATTTTAATCTCCACCCTGAAAGGAGTTTTGTGCAATCTGTAACGGTGAGGAATCCCAATGCTATTTGCCAACCACATTTTTAGCAGATTACTCAGGTGTGCACAACATGTTGCTCCTTTATTCCCATAGCAACATGTCACACTGGCTGCTTACAATCTACAAAGCTTACGTTAGTCTATTTTGCATAATTACATACAATTAAACACACATGAAACCATTCATTATTTAGCTATCAAACACACGTTGCTGAGCTCTCATGCCATTTGGCTAAACTGGGAAGAAATCTAAAAATTGAGTCATTCAGCTTGCTGCTAACGCAGCTAGCTGGCTAATAAAACGGACCAGAGAAAGACTTTCCATTCCTCCTCGTGGAGATGAAAGGCCTTCATTTGTCTGATTCTATCAAAAGCTAAAATCTCTTTTCTAATGTCATTACCAGATGATCAATAAGCATGAGTGAGCAATGTCAGTGCTTTGGCATCGCCTGTAAACAGCAGAGGGTGGCAGCGTGTTGGCCACAGGCTGGTGTGACTGAAAGCGAGGTTGAATATAGCTAGAAGGCCCAGACTGACTGACCAGCCTTGTTCACCCAACCATTAATGACAAGTCATCCGCACAGGCCTCAAGACTGACAGATGCACGGACTAATTTTGGGCAATAATGATGCGCTTGTGCGTCCACACATCCACATATACAAAACAGTCAGCCGAGAACATCCCATGGGCTCAGTCCGTCCAATGCCAAGTGCTCATTAGCCTTTATGTAACTGTCTGTCTCTCTGTTCGTGCCAAATGTCCCACGAAAAGCTTCTTGGGGGTGGCAGGAGGGGGTGCAAGTTGTGTGTCAGCTGGGAATAATTTTAGGGGCAGCATGAACAAAACGTCTTTTGATGTATGAGATCGCCTCGTCTCCCGGGGAGTGTTTGGTTGAGCGCAAAAAAAAAAAAAAGTGTTACAGGCACAGAAAGCTTCCTCGTCGATGTGGGGATGGGTTTGTAGGCGTTTCTCTGCTTGTCCTTTCTTGTTGTGGAGGAACGAGAGGATGGCTTTGCACGGTCCACAGATCTCTGGGCTGTCCTCATTAGAGCCTCTAATGTCTCTGAATCTGAGGCCCAGAACTGCCAGGCCTCACAGAGAAAATTCAAGAGATTCCTGATCCGTCAGCTGCCACGAGTCATACTTTAGTCATAATACACATGAGGGATGACTGTGTTCTGGTTTTTTTTTTTATTTGTTTATTTAAAGCAGGAACAAGGCACTTGCATCAAAAGGCCGGGTTTTAATTTGGAGTTGTGTATCATGAGCCATGATGATGAAGACAATGTTCATCATGGAAAGTCTCCCGACAAATAATTTAAAAAGCCTGCTCTCTCAGTGAACCGACGTCTGTACAATAAGCGTATCCATAACTCACCAGGTGCCAACACCTTTTCAAGGGCGAGTCAGAGCCCCACTTTCAACAGCACCAAAAGGAGAACTCTGGCAACTCAATTTATGGAGTTCACACAGGTACCGGACTATTCACCTTCAAGGTACAAGGAGTTTGAATGAAGGGGTGCTCAGCCGTGGCTGCGTGCACCTCCGCCCATAAAAAACTCCATTTTAATTCATAACACAGGCGGACATAAATGCACTTCTATTAAATTGGAAATGGCATGGGGGGGAAAACAAAATCGGACTTTGCCACAAGCCAAGAGAGAGATTAAGAAAAGTAAGTGAAGAACTCAGGAGGGCAATTTAATTGAAATCTATAGGAGAGGGGAGTGAGCAGGGGGAGGGAGGGAGGAAGGGAGGGAGGGGGGCATAAAAGGCAAAAGCAGAAGAAAAAAGCAGGAATGCCATTTTTCACTCAGTTCAAGAGAAAAGGTCATCCGGCATCCAGCAGTATTAATGTACCGCCATTGATGATTGGTTTTCAATCATTCATTAAAAACTTACCATGCTCCAAGGCACAAAGCTATGATTAAGAAACATTTCTTCCCCCCTCAGTCTGACCGCCAGTCCTTTTCCCTGCTTCAGGCTCACTCATCCATTCTGTTTCATTATTTAGTTTCTAATTAAAGCACCTGCAGTTATGCCCAGAGTCTGTCTGAGCGTACTGTACTTTATATCTCCGTGTGGGTCCAGACAACAGCCGAATTAAGCAATCAGTCTGCTAACAGCAGCCCTGTTTCCAGCCCGAATGCTGTTTACACATTGTCTACCTGACCGACTCTGCTCTGGGTGATAAAATGTTAGTGTGCAGACTTTGCAGTGCCCCGAATACTGCTGCCACACCTTCCAAAGCGTCTGCCCCCCTTTTTTTTTTTTTTGCCAGCATGAGAATGGTGTTTTTTTGTTGCTATAAATAAACCGAGTCCTGTCGGCCACATGGCACCGAGAATCAAGCCTGCTGACACAGATACCCTCACCCAGAAACGAATGCGTCACCGGGGAGCTCGACTTGAAAAGCCAAATGAAACAAGAATCGGGCCTTCGTTTCCTCGATGTTTCTGCGCCGAGTGAGGAGACGAGACATGCCGGCAACGCTCTGTCAAACATCATCAAACAGCATGAACTCATCCATCTGAATCAAAGGGCGATGATGGAAAGTTGTGGAAAAAAATACTCATTATACATCTAATTTGAATGAGTATCACATTTCCCTTTACCTTATATGGATTCAAAGAAGCAGGGATCAAACAGGTCAGCTAAAGGTCCTTCTAAGCTTGCAATCTGTGACTGGATAAATGTTAACGCTAATGGTACTTAGAATGGAGATCTTTCATGTTGCTGTCATGAAGATCAAGCTCAATAATGTGCTTCCTCTCTGGTCAACAGTTTAAAGTCACAGTCTTTATTGAGGACAACGGCTTTGGATAATACTAATGCGAGTGGTAACGTCATTAAATAGGACCGAGGGAGAAAAACACAGAGAGCACAATCAGTTCTTGGCTACCAAATCCTTTGATGTCAGAGTATTACTTCACATAGTTACTGTAAACAATTTTTACGAGTGCATGACGGACACTAATTGTGAGTGAAACAAAAGAAGTTTGTACTGCAGAACAGAATTTGACTTGTGTGCAGACAATTGCTGTTACTGATTGAAGAAGCAGAGGGCGAGCTGGCCAACACTCAGGTTACAAAGAAACCTTAATTATGAATATCCATATTGCCAACAAGTAAAGTCTTTGTTAAAGCTGAGGTTTGGTTTCTGCAGCTCTGCCGAAGGTTACATCACAAAGCTCAGCTAATTGCAATAATGGCTGTACTGGCTGCCCCCCCCCCCTCGCCGTCTCCTCGGGAGGGCATAAAAGTAAAAGTGGGATGGAAAAGAAAAATCGCCTTCTTAAGAACTCGCAGTCCAAACTGTAATGAGCAGCGGAGCTTCACTCGTAATTTAGGGTGTCCATTAAACTCAATAACTCATGAACCCATAGTTATGAAAAAAAAAAAGCATCACTACGATCACATTACGGACCTGACTTCATACACTGCTTTCCTCTATCAGACTGTGAACAATCGAAAACGCACAAACTCACACTCAACTCGTACTTCACGTACTTTGAGCAGCATCAGTGTATAGGTGACTGTGTATGGTGGTGCATGTGTGGTCTGTGAGAGTTACTGGATAACTGACCTTTCCTTTATCCAAGTTGCTTCTGCAGCTAAATATAAATCGGGATCGTTGCGTTCACTGACACGAGCAGGTGGCGCCGACGCGATTGCGTCGTTAAAGGTAAACAGCCGTTTAATATTTATCGAGGTTTGTTTTCATCGGTGATTTTTGCAAGCCATCCAGTTATAACCTTCAATCACTGCGACTGTACGTTCGGTGTGAGCACTGGTTACAGTTTATTTATTTGTGCATATGGCCTATTAGCATAGTAATAGAAAGAGCCACATACCAATGAATCAATTAAACTTATTCTGGAAGTTGGCGCCTGTTTTGATTGTGCCAAGCGCGGTTCAGATTCCAACAGCTGCATATGCTGACAGTCTATCAATAGATGCAGCCATTTCTGCGGGGCATGGAGTTTACCAGCAGGCAGAGCGCCAGCCCTCTGGAGAGAAGAGCCGATTGTTCAGACCACAGCACCACGAGGCATTCGGTGCTTTTGTCAACCCTGGGAGGGGAAAGAGAGCCGGCGGTGCAGCATATGCTGAGAGGATTCAGAGTGGAAGAGAAAGCCAATCAAATGCGGGTAAATCTTTCTGTTAGAATTCACAGAGAGACTCGAAAACCACAGCTGCAGCTACGTGAGGATGAACTTCAGGCACTCGCTACAACATTTGGACCCTACATGTATGACCCACCTGGAGGTAGAGTTGGGTAGTGACATCTTACAGTAACTCAAATGACTTTTTAGATACTTTTTACGTGTTAGAGTACTTTTAAAGTGACACGCTTTCTACTTATTATGATGCAGTACTTGTTTATTTAATCAATATCATCTGGGAGGCTTTTTTAGGTGACTATATTGTTGCTTGCATGTGAAAGTAGTTCACAAACATACAAAGACACTTTTTCTCGGGGTTGTCCTGGAAGAAAAGCCTTGGCTGTGCTGACACTCCACTAATGAACTTACACAATACCGCAGGGACTCGACCAAATTCAGTAGTCTGCAGGAAATGATGCAGGGTGTGACTGCAGGGAGGTGAAAAGGTCAGATACCGTCCAGGACTCACTAATGATGTCGCTAAGTGCCCAAATAAAGCCGTCTGGAAAAAGTGCTGATGCCGCGCAAAAAGAACAGGAACCACCTCACACCTTCCTCCACCCTTCAGTTCAATCCGGCTCCATAGTCTCCAAGATTAACTTTGCCCTGCTTACTCCCTCCTCTAATTCTCAGTGATACACTTCCAATTAGGGCTTAATTATAAGGAGCTTCATCTATCTGAGAAATGCATGATGTAACACATTCACACTTTCACATGGGGTACAGTAGTTTGCGGGTAATGATGATGTACAACCTAATAACAGATTTCTGCTTCTGTCAAATCACACACTTATTAGCATTCATGTGCTAGTCCAATTAACTCCACTGATTAATGTGCCAATCAATTGAACTTAATGATTAGTGTTATGAAACAATGTTGCGTAACACTGTTAAACCTCCATCCAAGCAGCAGGGGATTCTGATTAGTCAGACAAACGCACAAAAAAAAAAAAAACTGCCAGCAAAGTGGGAGGACCGTCTAATGAGGAGAAATGGTCGGAGGGAGCAGGAGGTGAGGTGAGGTGAGAGGGAGGGGTGCACAAAAAATTTCACGGGCAAGAGCGGAAAGCATCGGCAGACGGAAGAAGAGAGATCAGAAAAACTGAGCCTAAAGTTGGTCAGGAGTCGTAATCTCAGTTTAACATCGAGGGGAGTTTATTAGTTATCACTGACAGATTATCCAGACAGGTTTGTTCATTGGACTGGTGTTTCATCAATGCAATCAGGTCCTGAAATTGCACCAGAAAAAAAAAACCCTCTCCAATATCCACGAAGCTACATTTTGTTTACATCACCCCCCCCCCCCCCCTCTCTCTCTTTTTCTCTGTTTCATGGCACGTTTACTGCACCTCGGGACATAAATGTTCCAAATCCATTCAGCCATTCACTTGCCTCCGTGGCCTCTTTGGATTAACTTTCATTATCTGTTATTATTGGTGAAACTTATTTTTACTGCTCAGGACAACGAATGTGCTCAGAGACGGCTTTCTGGATCACATGACTCTTTCTCTCGTGTCACACCTGGGACTGAAACTCGCCGTGCCAAATGTACGCTCGATTTAATCCGCCGCAATAAAGGGGAAGGAAAGAGACGGGGAAACGTTCCAGTGTAATTTGCAAACAGGTTCACAAGGTTGGCATAATGAAAGGAACATGGAAAAGTTTCAGCTTATTTTCCAGCCGCACGACGAAAACAATAACCCCTCTGGCTGGCTTCTTAATTAAAAATCTGGCCAGAAAGAGGACTTTTCTTTTTTTTTCGTGTGGTCTGGTGAGCTAACTTGCTTACAAATTAAGGAGCCATGTGTCTGCCATTGTTAATATTCAGAATACTCTTCATAACCTCCCTCACTAGACCGCCCACTGGGCCCCGTCATGTGATGCCTTGAATGTTTAAGTAATACAAATCACAGTGCGGTTCTATTTCAGGATCTCACTTTAAAAAAACAGTTTTCTGACATGAATTTTAAACTCGAACTGGCATTTTGTCCGCTGATATAAGAATCTCTCTCTCTCCGACTACAGACCGACACATCGCGATGAGAACACGAGCTGGAAAATCTCCGCCTGAACCACAGTGCTGGAAACGATGACGGACAAGCAGACGAACTAAGAGGATTTTTTGGACATTACAAAAGTCTCTTTTGGGAGCCGATTCAAACTGACTCACACAAAAAACCTGGAAACATGCGTTACAGGTTTTAATGCTCTGTGTATTGTGACTTATTGTTTACTTCCCAGACCGAACGCTGTGATTCAGAAGAGCCCTCTCCAACTGTTGAGTCAGCCTGCGAGTCACCGCACCGCAGCGGCTCAGGGGGTGACATGATTCAAGAGATAATAAAATAAGTGCTGAACCAACACGACACATCCTTCAAAGGGCTCAGTACTCACTTTTCCTCTTCTTTTCAGTGTCTTTTTTATGCACAGGGAGACGATTGTGAGGCCTGTTTCTTCAAATTAGGTTGGAATATGTTTCACTACAAACTGACAAAGATTGTTAATACAATTCAAAAGGGAAAATATGTGATTATAAACTTCATCCAGACAAAAAACTGGATATTTTTTGGGGGATTTCCAGAAACAAAAGAATCCTTTTCACTTCTGGCTGTTACATTCTGCAAACTATGTGAATGACTGTTCAAGAGTGACTGAGAGGCCAAAAAAGACCAAAACTATTGTGTCAAATAATAGTGGCATATGAATAACCTTTCCAAAGCTGTATCTCTACATCAAAACGAGAGAGGTTATACTTATGAAAAATCCCAGACGGATGTTTTATTTGATCTGTGTATTCGTGGCAATCGCTCTTATAAAAGGCTGTTCATCATCGTGACGCTGCCCTGTTGCATTGCCACGGTCCTGTGAAAGCCACTAAAGTCATTACCTTGCCTGTAATTCAAGGTGTTGTGAAGCAGCAGTAATTACCAATGTCGTAATTGTGATCCTACAAATATATGCAAATGTGTGTTGTGTGTCTGCATACAAAAGAGCGACTTGCTGAAACAAAGGGCGGCAGTGTTAGATTGACCAATTTCCTTCCTCCCCTGGTATTATCTTTCTGCCTAAAAAAGCCCTCATGTTTTGTTCAACCATGCATCCATCATACTGATACCATTTCCTCCATCAATCCCCCCCAAACCCCCCCATTCTTCCTCTTGGCTTGGACTCTGATCTGTGGTGTGAAAAGGCCCGACTCCCTGTCGCTCGACAGGAAGTGAGACCCAGTGTGAGGGGACTGGATGTCTTGCCAGCGCCCACTGTGGAGTGGGCGCCTGTGGAGGTCTGTATGGACCCTCAGATGTAGAGAACAGAGAGACAGACCCTCCAATAACAACAGGCCCTCTGTTTTCAGACACATCCTCAACCAGATCCTCTGCCAGTGATGGCCACCTGCCCGATTTGCACATGCACACAAACACAAACGAGCGCACGAAGACTCCTGAACGCTCAGGTCCACACTAAACTCTTCACTTTTCTCACGAAAGGTTTTTGCACTAAATTACATTGATTTTCTGCTGAGCAAACACTTTTAGGTTCCCAAAAAAGTATTAAATATGGCCTGTTCTTGGCTGTGGTGGTCATTAGCAAAATGCATGTCCTCGTTCCTGGTTCCAACTTTAATCATCACTCCCAAACAGTGAGAGGGAGGATACTCCAAACTTGATTGCCTGTCAGTTGAATTGAAATGCGCATTTAAATACTTTCAAGCAAAAGAGGTGCTGCTATTCATGGAAATGAGACACACAAAGCAGGGCAGTTCATGGGTGAAACCAGGGAAAATGTTTTGGTTTTGTCTCACATATAGCACCTGGTTTAATGTTGAAAATCCAAGAAGGAATTCTGTGTTTTCGACATGTTCTCATACGGTGACTGGGCCGATCTGTCTCACCAGTATAACAGAACTAACAAGAAGGTTGTTTGAGCTAAATTTCAAAGTTTCTTTTAGTGTCATTCTGTTGAACTTGAACTCAAGAATTTTCCTCAGTTAAGTTTGAAACTACATCACAAATCTCTTACACGGCGGAGGGAAAAAAATGTACACGGCGTTCTTTGATTTTTGCTGAAACTTACAGGAGAAAGTTTGAATACTGGCTTGATTGAAAGTCTTGACTTCATCCGTTTTTACTCGGCAACACTTAAAGGAGAAGCTTCGTCACTCTGATCTGACGCAAACATGAAACGCTCGTTTTGATGAGAGGATTCTTGTAATCAGTCTCAGCAGGACCAGAAGATTCATAAACACTGTGTAGAAGTCAACAAACTCAAACCCGTCGCAAAGGAACCAAAGAGCTGTAGGATAAGTGCCTGTATTCCCCCCCCCCCCCGCCCCTGAGACACCATTACCTGCAGCACTTTGCGTCTATTCACCAGTGAAAGCTAATCATGCATTACTCCAATGAGTAGCTGTAGTTGTACGTACCAAGTGTCAATTTCCATTCAGCGCCAAATGTCAAGTTGTTTGTATGTTTCGAAGCCTTGTAATCATTTGCTAATACGTCGCCTGCGTTTCCGTAGCAGCGGGGGGGTTCGAGGTGGTTGGATACCGTCGACAACGACAGTTATTATGGGATAAGTTGCTGTAATGGGGCAGGCAGGAATTATGAACCATGTCTCACCTTCTCTTCATATCCATTTCTGTCACCTTTTTTTTTTTTCTGACGTGTGTTTGGGGCTCTCTGTCTTATCGATTTTGTGTGTTGTGGCATGTGACAGCTCTGTTGCATTTGCCAAGAGCCGAGCTGTGAAGATGGATAGGGGTTATCATCTGAAAACATGTAATTCATCAGCATTTGACAAATCTATATCTGACACAAACAATATCACAGGCAGCTAAACCTTCCTTGAATTTTTTTGTGTTTCACCACAGATGAAACCCACACTGTGATACGTGTGTGTGTGTGTGTGTGGCAGGGGTGTGGCAGGACGGGGGGGGGGCTCAATTTGAAAGTGGAGGGGGATCGACGGTGCAGGATTGGACAATATTTATCTACAACGGCGCTGAGGAAAATAGGTTTGTCCCTGATGACCTTCCCATCGATTGAAACATGTACGGCCCCCCCTCCCCTCCCCCCCCCCCCACTGCCACTGAAAATGACTAATCTCAGGACTTCTGGTTGCAGCTTTGTTCCTGGGGGGTCACGGTGTCATGTCCGCACAACATGTTGGGCGCCAGATGAATTCTCAGTTTTATCCCCTACATGGATTTTTTCAATCATGCCCCCAACTGAACTGAAATGAAAGGAGGATGGAGCCAAAAACGCCCCCTCAGATGAATCCCTTTGTTTGTATAAATGTCCAGCATTACATAAAAGTCAGAAGTTGCCGTCAGCACATGCATGATATTCAATATTAGCCCCTCGTGGAAAATCTGCATCAGTCTCTTAATGAGAATCCAGTCTATCTTGGGAACATTAAGAGAATTGACATGTGCTTCTGATGTCAAACTCCTTCTATAAAAAGTCCACTAACGGTTTGATGAGGTGAATTTGAGACAACGTGAAGACACTGAAACGGCACCAACCTTGTTAAGAGGGAAGTTATTATCCTTTTGGAATATGGGGGCATTACGGATGAAGACTTATCGCACCGAAGGGTGCTTCCGGTGTCATAAAAAGGCCTCATACTGCTGAACCAATATGTGGCCCTGCAGAGTAATCACTGGACCTAATGGCTGCCGGAAAACGGCAGTCGATGCTCACTCGCTTCAGTCATAGTCTGCAAAAAAGTTCCACACAATGTGGGAAAACCTTTTTTAGTCCATATCAAGCAAAAACAATCAATCCATTGTCAACACCTTGTTTTCCCATTAAGGCCCGACTCCAACATCTGCGTGGCATGACCCCCCTGAGACCCCCTGCACACAAAAAAACCCTCTCTGAAGAGTTTGAGGTAAATTCCAGCTGGACGTGGTCGTGGTCTGCAGACCATGAAGCATTTGCACCAAAATCGTGTTAGAACAACAGCAGTTCACTGGATTTATTTGTGGAAACTGGCAAAGTTTTATTTTTTCTCGTTTTCACCGTCAATGTAAACGTCACCTACAGTAAAATGTCACTGGATCCGGTGGCTTTATGTCCTTGTAATCATTCCAATTTTGTTTAACCTCCGAGTTTCATCTGAAAGTGCTTTTTCTGTTGCATTCTCGTCTCTGCCAAAAACGAAAAAAAACAAGCCCCGAATGTTTCTCCCTCAGCAGTATCTGGGGGATCGTGACTCATTGAGTCATGTCATTAGATAATGGCTTTGGAGGAGTTATTCAAATAAACACGGTTCCTGGATGTAAAATGGAGACGGGGAGTTCGGCGTTGTTGTTTTTTTTTTGTGGGGATACCAGGGGGATTTCCAGCGCTGCTGCAGGGCCCATCTGTTGTAGATCGAAGCAGCATCACAGAACCACTGACCCATACTGCAGCTGCCCCGTCACAATATTGCTTTTAAAGGCACACCGCAGCAGCCATCTGCACCCTTATTGCCAGTGGCACTCCAACAAGATATTCTCGGTGCATCCCCAATAGTAAATGTACAGTAATCCTTGAGCAGGGCCGCAGTTCATCATTCACTTATTGATCAGCGAGACTCCCCGGTGACCATGGCGATGTCTGGCCTCATGTTTATGTGTGTGGGCTGCTTGATGGCGCCTTCAGCGCTGTCATCTGTGATTGCGTTTCAGCTGTATTCACTCGGTCA
This sequence comes from Malacoctenus triangulatus, assembly GCA_032274725.1. Classification (NCBI taxonomy): domain Eukaryota; kingdom Metazoa; phylum Chordata; class Actinopteri; order Blenniiformes; family Labrisomidae; genus Malacoctenus; species Malacoctenus triangulatus. The sequence goes on along the minus strand of JAUESE010000057.1, from coordinate 9,204,680 downwards.
ATGTGATCATTAGCAATAACATTACGTGAGGGGCATTAGCATATTTCAAAATGCAGTTCATCAGGATTCTGAATACATTACAGCCATGTGTATCTCCGAGGCTGCTGCAAAAACTTGCATTTTCAAAGCGCTATTATCAGATGGACGCTCCCCGGCTGCTAATTCACTTTGAACTGAGGGTTCAAAGGAAGAGGAAGAGGGTCATAATTCAATGAAGCTGTAAAAAGGTCATCCGTGGATGTTTTGTCAGGTTGCTCAAACACACACACAACACTGTTTTCCATGAAATGGTCAGATGAAACGAGGATTCATCTTTATATATTGCACAAAGTGGTATTTGTATTGAGGTTGATTTCTCACCAGGAGAAACGTAAACCGTATCACATGTCACTGAGGATTTGTTTTGGGTGACATGTTTCCTGCTCTAAGAAGAGCAGACCTCAGAGGAAGATCTCTCCACAGCAGCCACAGTTCCCTCACAAAGTGGGAGCACCACTGTCTTCATCAGAAACTCCTGCACAGTCACCCTGCGTTGCGTCACATCGCCTGAACGCCATCTACGTCAGGTGGTGCAGGTCCCAGAGGAGGACAAAGAAAAGAAGGAAACGATTGTCCTCAAGAGAAAAGCAGCAGTCCTCCAAGGCCAAGAATCAAACGGCGAAGCGTTTTCTTTCCTTGTGCAGTTCAGACACTGAACCCTCACGATCACCAGCATGACTCATCAATAACACTCAGCGCACAGCTCTGTCTGCCATGTATGTTCTTGTGTTATTGTGCAGATTTTTATGCATTGCGATTCCAAACGTAGCGTTATTGGCAGGTTTTCAGTTGCAAATTGTTTTTCAGCACAAACTATGCCTTCAGGAATCTCCTCATTATTCATGCATGGCCGCTGCGTGTTCGCTGCAGAGGATTGTTGTGTTTTCTTGGCAGTTAACACCGAAACTAAAGAAGGACAAGGAATATGATCATTTTGTCATGAATATAAAAACTAAATAGGTTTTTTTTAATATATATATATATTATTATTCTCACCCTATTTCTCTCAGGTTGTCCTAAAGCACTGTGACTTTTTATCCCCCCCTCCCTCGTGCCTGGCTGTCATTTCAAGAACAAACTGCCCTCTAAACGCGTCGGCATTTCTTCTGTTTTCCACTGAGGTAATTGACTGATCAATGTGAGATGCTTACTGGATACACACATGTTGTGAGAGATAACACAATACAGAAACTGTACGTTACACGTGGCCTCAGGGTTTTTCTTTACTACGTAGGGTGGGGAGGGGAGGGGAGGGGAGGGTGTGTTTTTTTTTTGTTTTTTCTATTCTGCTACAGCCCGTGGTCATGCTGTATTGACAGGCAGGCTGTGGCCGGGCCCGGCTGAAAGGCTCTACGGGCTTTTAGCTGCGCCCTCGTTTAGACGGCTTTGAAAAGAGGAGCTTGGCCTCTGTGGTTATCGCTGGCATGTTAGAGGGAGTGAATATAGATTTTTATCCTTTCCACCTCTCCCTCTCTCTTTCTCTATTTTCCTTTCTGGTCTATTTATCTCCCTCCCTCTCTCTCTCCCGATCTCTCTTTTGCTCTCTCTTCCCCTCTCTTTCATCCTGTCCTTGCAATAATGACAGCAATTCATATTGAATTTCTCTATTCTCTGAAGGTGATGAGGATGAGGCTTTAGGAAGCAGGATGCAAACAATTGTGAGGTGGCAGCTCATCAGGAATAAAACCCCACGGGGGGGAAAACGCAAAGGTGGAGTCGGTGGGGGTGGGGGGGGAGGGGGGAGGAGGACGGACACGTTTCGAAGGATTGACTGCGAAGACGAAGTAAAATGAGGATGAAAATAGAGAAATGGAGCATCCGGGATGGGAGGTGGAAACGAGCTGGAAGAATGACGGGGTCAGAAAATCCCAGAGGAGACGAGGAACGAGAGAGCACACGGAGGGAACCTGGGATGAGCTCCAGTGCACCGGCCCGCCCACCCCAGAGACCGCAGCGCGCTGTGTTTTGCATCTTTTAAGCCATCAACTATTTTATGCTCTCATAATCTTTAAAATATTTAACTCATCAAAACTTTTTTCTTCGTTCCCCCTAAAAAATATTTCGCCAATGACAAGATGAAATAAACACATCTGTTCGGTTGCAGCCAATAAACTCTCACAGAGATGAGCAGTGTAAGACCTGGGAGGGTTACGCTGATCGACAGCATAAAGATAAAACTGTCAGCGGCAAATGACATTGAAGTGGAACGACGGGATCAAAATGAAGAGTGAACGAGGAAATAAAGACAGAGAGTCTGGATCCTCCACCTGAGCAATAGAGCGCCTCGCTGCCAGGTTCATCAATAACTTAGACGTGACGAGAAATTTTCATCTCCTCCTGTTCTTACAACACGTTTTTTTTTTTCTTTCCCGGGTAGAAGCTTCGCATGAGGTCAAAGCCGAAACTCCGCCATGTCAGACACATGAGCGTTTACTCCTCATGCACTTGTAATTTATATCCGCTGCAAAATCCCCCTTCTTGTTTTATTATTCATCGCGATGTTTAAAACATCGGGATTCATGCGGCTTGAAGAGATATCTTCTATTTAAAAAGCTGTGAAAAGAGCTTTGAAAAGTCTTCCGTTCTTTATTTATTTAATAAAAGCCAAAATAAGATGTCAAATGTAGACAGAAAAAAAAAAACAGGTTTTTCGATCTGCAATTCTGGTTTGGTCCATTTGTATTGTAACCCTTTGGTTGTCGACTGAGAATAATGTAATCGGTGCGAAAGGTAAGCCGGCGTCAGCCAGTCCGAGCGGCGCCTCGGAGGAGAGCGGGGCGGGGCTGACGGTGCTGGAGTGGATGTTGGTACTCAGCTGTGGCTCGGTGAAACTTGTTAGTGGGTAATTAGGTCAGCTTGTTACATCAAACAGCACAAACGCTCTCGTGGCCCCGCAGTCCTCTGCATGAAGCCAAATTAAAGGCAACAGCTTTGCAAAGCAGAGACGTTCCAGCCTCAAACGTGATGGGGGACGCAGAGACAAGAGCCGCCAGAGTGATGCGACGCTGCTTCGACTTCTGGACTTCGGCTCAGAGTTGAATTCTGCGAATTGAGGCCAGTAAACTGTGGTGGACCAACAAAAATGCTCATGTTTTCAGAGACTGATCAACAGCAGATTTTAACTGATTCCCATTAATAATCTGTCTGCTTAATCCATTTAAGGTTTGCGTCTAACACTGCTGACGCTCAGCAAAGGGCGAGTTACACCTTGGATCTGTCACTAGTCTGCTGTCGGCTGACATACAGAGAATACACACCCTTATCAAAAAGTTTGACTCACCGATAACTCAAACAAGCAGGTCTTCTTTTGTCTGTGGGAGGGAAGCCGTGTTTGCACGGGGGAATCATGCAAACCCCCCACGGAGAGGCAGCTTCGCTCCGGGTCCTCCTCGCTGCTGCGGTGTGAAAAAACAATCCAGTCAGTCGATTATTTTCAAACATCTCGTGCGAGAGAAACAAGGTAAAGAATGAGTGAACGGGAGGTGAGAGTATGCGACGATAGATGCATGATTTCTGCTGACAGCGGGATGTCTGGAAAGAGGAAGAGTTACTGTCTCAATTTCACACACCCACAGGTTACCAACCAGCAGGGTTTTCATCCCCTTTTTTCTTGCATTTCTCTCTCAAATGGGACTTTTTTTTTCCTGATACCTTAAAGATTTAAAGAAAGGAAATGACAGAATATGTGGTTTTGAGTGTGACCAACTCTTTGCAACAAATATGTGAGTTTGTGTCGGTCAGGTCGCCCCGTAGTATGCTGCAACAGAGTGAATGTGTGTTGGCCTTTCCTTACATTGTACGCTGCAGCAGAATAAACTTTTACAATCTAAAGACTCCATTTTTGTCTCAAAATAGAAATTTGTCAGCAGCCTGAAACGTATTTAAAATGAACAACAAGCTGCTGGTTCTTTCCTCGAGGCTCAACGGGGGGGGGGACTCACTGAGCTTACCATCGGGACACAAATACCATCCTAATGCCGGCCATAACTCAGTCAAGCTGCCCTGATGATACTCATAACCACAGTTTGAATTTATGGCCCCTAAACTTTGCACTCACGGCTGCACGCTCACCTCCGTTCACCCTCTCTCCTTCAGAGTGGGCCATTATTCTGGCTCCCACTAAGCGCTTCGGGATAATTAATTTATGGCACAGCACAGTGACATCCTAAAGTCCTCTTTGAGCAACTCCGGTTGTGTGGTCAGCTGGGTCGCCTCGTCTGAGGGCACAGCTTAATAAATGCCCTTAATTCTTTCCAAACACTGGGTTTACTGGGGTGTCGGCTGGTGACAGACAGGCTGTCAGCAGAGCTGCATTAAAAACCTCCACAGGCCCCCTTGCAAAAGTTTGAATAAGGTCTGAGAGTTAAAACCTGACTCACAGGGAATTGAGAAAAGTAGTTTATTTGTAGGTCACTGGTAAACAAATGGATTGACAATCTCACTTCTGCAGGAGATAAAGTTCAAAACAAAACTGATGGTGAAACAAAGAGACACTGAGTAAGTGAATGAAGGAAATGTTACCTTGCTTGTAAATGTGGGAACTGGAGGACGAAATCCACAAACTTGAGCTCACTGATTAAACTGCACACACATTTCCTGTGTTCCTGCAGACTGACAAAAGACCAGATCAAGACTTCTTTAAGACTTTTGGCAAGCAGCTTCCTGTGCGTTACCGCCACCTTTTGCACGGGAGAGTGGTGCAAGAACATGGCAGTGAAGCCAAACACAGCTGGACACGCACATCGTCACTGCCATGCACAAGCAGGGGCCTTCAAAATAAAAGCACTGGGCTGTTTTCCAGGTGTGCGATGGATTCCATGAAATCCTTCCATTTTGGTTTCCTTTGAAACCCCCTTTATTATCTTTCGGATTTTCCCATGGGGGTCCCAGACCCCAGGTCTTGAGTTTACGCAAATTGCAATAACACCATCCACTTTTTCTTCAGTTGCATTCCTCATTCCTCTCACTCAAAGTTAGACCCATTTTTACCTGTCACAATAAAAAAACAAAACACAAAATCTGTGCTTCCAGTTATTTCTGAAATACCAAGACTGTCTGGTGGTGCACTTGTCATCATAATTACTGTAACCTGCACACCGTCTGAGCTGTGTGCCTATAAAAACAGCAACTGTTGAGAGTAGAGGATTAGTGAAGGGTCACTTCTCTGCGCAGCTCCACTCAACATCAATCTGTGGAGAATCAACCATAATAATTAATGGACTCCACACCTGTGCGAGTGTGCCGGGCCTCTGAAATGAGCTTTGTTTTGATGACGGTCACAAGTCAAAATGCACAGACTGTGGGTGTTTTTCATCGATTATTTATGCTTGCTTGCTTACATAGCTGGTTAGACTTATACACCGCAGTAAGGACACCCTGTTGTTAGATCCGGGCTTGGCTGTCAGTCAGAGAAACCCAGACTAAACTCACCGTGAAATGTTGTCAAATTATCCTCAGACTCTTTTTTTTTTTTGTCTTATGTGGTCAAAATCCAAATTCCAGCATCACAGATCCAATTTGGCTGCGGGGAGTTGTTCAGCTCTGCAATGTGTTTTATTGCAGTCTGGTGCTACTCCTAACATGCCGTTGCCACAATGTGACAGGAGCTGCACTATTTACATTGCAGACGCACCGAGCAAATCCGGGTCACCCATACCTTCGGGCGGCGGCAGCGCGACAATGACTGCGATAACGTCCTATTATCATCAACATCATCTCTGCTGATGGTGTTTGCAATCGGAGTAAGTGTGAGACGCATATGCTCTTCATCCATCAGTGCTGCAATCGTCGCCACATCATCATCAACAGCATCAGCAGCCGCAGCAACACCCGGGTCCCTCGCACGCCTTTGTCCGCGGACTTACAGCTGAGTGGCTTTCACCCTGTTTGTTCTGCAGAGTGGCAGGAGCGAGGAGTGCTGTCCGCAGACTTTGTGAGTTTGTGGTAATTAAAGCTGGATAGAGCCCTATCAAGTAAAGCTGCTTATGTTTAATACAGTCAGCCATGCAGACACGGGCCGGCGGCACACGGGCCGGCGCGGCAGGGGGACGCCGCGGCACACAGCCTCCCCGCGTAATCCCGACCAATGCATCAGCATGAGAGAGGGAGAGAGAGAGAGAGAGAGAGAGAGAGAGAGAGTGGGGGCGAGCTGCGCGGTCGGGGGGAGAGCGGGGACGGTGGGGGTTGCGCTGGGGTATTGAGC
>JAUESE010000057.1:9144554-9156091 GCA_032274725.1 Malacoctenus triangulatus | reverse complement strand
CCCCCCCCCCACGCTTTTTCTATTCCATGAAAAGCGTTTCTTAGAGTACAGGGAGGAAAGTCTGGCAGAAATTCTGAGTGATCTTGCTGATCCTCAGAAACTGTGTTGGTATTTCACGTAACATAACAGCATTAGAAACAGATTAACTTTCAAATAAATAACCTCGAAAAAAATACGTCGAGATTTAACAACACGATTTGGATACATTATGACAGCTTGTTGGTCTACATTCGCTCTGACAAACAGATGATGTAACAAGCTGAGAGCATGATGGATCATACAGTTCCACCATGTTACAAAGCCCAGCCAACAGCTGTCTGTTATTCCTGACCCTGCTGTCGATGTCATCTGGACTGTGTCTATCAATAAAAGTTCCTTCTTTTCCTCCTCCTCCTTCCACTTTTCCAATCTGAACCACAGCCATCCTCTTCTTTTCCATCTTTCCTTCCACTCACCCCGCTCCTCTCTCCCTGCCCCTCCCTTTATCCCTCATTCCACCATGCTGCCAGACGGTGTATTGTTCTGTCGCTGCGATCCTTTAATGCCATCCAATCGAGCAGGGAATATCTTGAAGGGATTTGGCCAGGGATGATTTAGGAGCTTTAAATACTGCTAGGGGGATTTGCATCAGATTCAGAGATCCTGACTCAGAGCTGATCAGAGGAGCTTTCTCCTAAAACAAGGATCTAAGCACCTCATGCAGGTTGTGGATTTCCAACCAGGAACCACTTAGATGGAGGTGCACATGTGCAGGCCAGATCTATTTTACAGACAGCTTCCTTGGGGGTCCCAAGCCTTTCTAACTCCAAGGACTGCCTGCCAATGTGTAAGTCTCAGTTCATTCAGAATGCCTTATTCTACCCTGCAAATGTATTCCTAATTGCTTTCATTATTAAGGCTGATTAGGGGATTGATTCGGGACTTGACAAAAAAACTTAATATTCATTACGTCCTCATGGGAAACTTACTACTCATGGGGCAATTTTGATTTGTGACTTGCTTGCAAAGGAATGACTGACCTTCACAGTTCCTCGAGTGCTCGGCTGATTAGTAGATTCTGTCTTATTTATCATTTTAAAGTTTGGGATGTTGAGTGCTTTCGCTCGCCTAGAAAAACCCTGTTTTCAGCAAAGCCTTTTGGAAAAAAGGCAAAATGAGGCAACCCAACCCAAGTTCCACTGTGGGACAACAAGTCAGCGATACACAGTCAGCAAACATCAACACTAACAAACAAAACAGCGTGAAGGACAACGAGAAAAGAAGAGGATTGAGATAAACAAAGCAAATGAACCCAAGTGACATTAAAACAAAACAGAAGCAAAGCCTCGATATGCAAGACTCCACGGAGGAGGCAAAGAAAGCCATCAGTTCAGAGCTGGCTGGTGGGACTGAGAGAATGGAGTTTGAAATGACTTGAGTGATGGCTGGCAAAGCGAGGCATCGCAGACTGTAGGAACCGAATTTGATGGGCAGCCTTTGGGCTCTCTAAACGCTGAGCTCTACACAATCCTATTTTCCTGCCTAAACACTGGGAGACACTGTCGCTGGAGAGGCAGAGATGAAAGCAGTGCTTGTGTATATGTATGTGCTCCCACTCCACATATGCAGAAGCTTGGCCCTGTTACTTGCCACAGGGAAGTTCACATACAAGTGTGGGTGGACAATGTTACAACTGGCGTGTTTGCGAGACAAAAAAGACACAAGTGCCGGAGAGACAATGTGCACGAGTCTTGATCAGCATTGAGCCTCTGGAAACAAGTCCAAAGCGCAATGCTCCAATCGACCCACAGGCATATGCACACTTCTGCATTTCCTTGCCTCTCTGTAAAAGGATTAAGGAGACCTTCAAAGAGAGGCAGAGAGATTGGCTAGGGGCCTGCAGGGTCCCTCTCCTCGCCACTGGAGGACCAGGGCAGATTAAAGCTGCCCGGGCCTCTCAGCCTGCCTTGTTACCCGCCTTCTTTTCCTGTGTGCTGCATTAGGACAGTTGAAACCCCCCCTCCGGAGGGAGCGAAGCACAACCAGGTGGATTAGGAAGGAGGTTATTTTACAATGATGTGTGGGACCTGAGTGGGTAGGGACTGCAGTCTGTGTGTATGTGTGAGAGTAGAAATTAAAAGGACACTGCAACAGTTGGCAAGACCATTTTATAAGTGGTCCAACAGGGGCTGGTGTACACAGAACACACCTTCACAGGGGAATGAGGAAAAAAATTCAAATGAATGAGGGAGGAGAAGAAGCAGGACCGAATCCCCTCGGAGAAAAGAAATGAATAAGATGGATTAGCAACAGGATGATGTTTCAAAGGAGAAATGAGAGAATGGAGTGCTCAAAGAGATGGTGTAGAAGAAAAGGAGCTAATTGTGGCACGCTGGGATAAAGGTTGAGTTCAGGACCATGTGTGATGGGCCTTAAATGGACAAGTATCTCAGTCCTCTTCAGCTGTTCAAATCATGTCTAATTCGAGATTGATTGTTTGGCAACCAAACATTGATGTGGTGGAACACACTTACTCTCCTCATAACATCTGTAAAATATACATCTTTGCTTCTCAAATGTTTCTACCACTTGGTTTGGTGAACGACTGAGGGGAAAAAAACAAGAGAGGGAAGGAGATGAAACATGCCATTCAGCACAAATGTTATTGCAATCTGAATCTTTCCCCCGCCTTGGATTTCCACCATTTCCTGTGGCTCGCTCCGTGAGCAGACTGATGATGAGAAGAACAGCAGGGAGAGTAAAATTCAAAGTCACACAGCCTCTTTTCCTCTTGTGTCACCATGTACTGAAAATGTCTGTTGTTCAAACCCCCAAAACAACCGGTGGGATTGTTATAACGACACCTCTGCATACATGTACACACATACACATGCATGCGCGCACACACACACAAAAAAGTCTGATCCATCCGAGGGAATTCTCACACCTAACCTGCTTGGCTTGGTTTAAGTAAACTTTGAACTGTTTGTTTGGTTTGTCGGGGTGCGAGAGAAAGCTGAACGCATGCACAAACCAAACAACTGGCCTGAGACAGCTTGAAAATAACATCTCAGTTTAATTCCAAGCAGACTCTGCCTGTCTATTTGCACACCCTCGCTGTTTGTGGTCTGAAAACAAACAGACCAACCGGAGTATTTGTTGGAGTAGATATGGGATTTAATGTTGGATTCAAGTCTGACCTTCCAATATTTCTCTGCTCGTCTTGTTAATGAAAATTTCCTTTCACAGCATTTTGCTACGTTGAGTAAAAATTCATCCATCAGCATGTGAGTGAAAGACTTCACCCTCAATCAGACAAAACAATGAGTATTTCATGCAGCTGATAAAGAAAATGTGATCATTGTTATTGTGTTATAATTGAAATGAAGTCGCCTATGAAAAACCACAGAAAAGACAATCAGTTGACCACTGCTGCTTGTTCTGGCTTCTCTTTTGGTTGCCTTTTAATTTTTCCACACACAGCATTGAATGTGCAACATCAAAAGCCAGAGCTGAAGATCACTGGGACACAGTCTCCAGCTATGCCCACAGTTAACTTTGAGTTCACTGAAACGGGTGTGATTTACGCACTATAGATGCTTGCAGTATGATAAAGCAGTATGCTGAAAATCAGCTGTTGTGGAGGTGTTAAATCTGAAGCTTGTTATTTCTCTTCATCAGCAGTGGATTTTTGTGCATCGAGAAAAAGTATGAAGGACCTTCGCTGAGAACAAAACTGTGTTCAGAAGTTTTGGGTAACCAAAGATTTGTGCAAGTTTATGTAAACTTAGTTGGATGTGTAATTAAAAATAATTAGGGAAACTTGAACAATTTGTGAATTTGAATGCTCAACATTCCACTGTCTTCCATAATTCCCACAAAAGGAAAACAATTACAACTGTTATTGTTCGCAGTCCTCAAATTGTGCATCTGTAGCAAAAACTGCAGACGACAGACTGTGCTGGCTTTCTACACTTTTTCAGTTCATTAAAAAGAGTACAACCACATTCATAACTCTAAATACGCCTATACATTGCCAGTAAATGAAACAGGAGGAGGGCAGGAGCAGGGAAGGTGGCCAGGATTGGACAGGTTGGCCCCTACAGGACTGCTGTTTCTGTGGGGTTGGAGCCACCTGTCTGCCCCCGAGGAGAGCCATGGAGCTGGGGAGGAGGAGAGGTGGGCAGATGGAGACATTGAGAAAGAGGAAGGCAGGGGGGGACCCCTGAAAGGCAAAACCACACGAGGTCCCTCCTGTCCGATTTCAGCTTCCAAGAGGGTCTCGTGATGTACACATACTGGAAGCTGACCAGGCACCGTGTGCGTCAGTGCCTGGACTCGAGGAATTTGTGTGACATGGAACCTTGCTTATTTCCAAAAGGGAAGATCCATCTCTGTCACACTTTGGTCTGTCACTGGAATAACAAGATCAACCCTCTTTGGACAACAGTGGAACACAAAGACAGAAAGCAAGCACAGCAAGAAGGGGCAATTCAACACAGGTGGGGAAAAAAAAAAAGGGGGGGGGGGGTGTACAGAAGGGAGGGGGATGCTTTGGAGAATATGTTGATACCTGAGAGAGACAACAACAACTAAAAAAACATTACAAGCTCATGCTTTCACCCAACTTCACTGTGTCCAGAATAATGTAAAGCTCCTACTAAAATATACACACAAATATATAGGCTTTAATCCAATTATATGTAACTACAATTGAGGATGGAAACTGACAGTGTATTGTGTGTTGATGTGGGAAGTATGCAAATGGAGACTTGCACGTGCCTTAAAATGTGATTGACAGAGGATAGAAGCACATTTCTGAGGTAATGAATACAAAAATATTCTCTTTTTGCCTGTTCCCCTTCACAAGCGCACCGAGGTACAGCACAGGTAAAAAATAGCCCCCAAATTCATGTGTGGGTTTGTGTGATGTGACTGAGTGTGTGGCCATCTTTTTTTCCTCCCTGGTACTGGTGGTGTACTGGGATGCCATTGAAGGTCCTGTTTGAGCCTGCTTTCAGGTGTTTGAAGTTGAAGCCAATATTCACTCCAGAGGGATTTGCAGGGCTATTGTTGTTTGGTGTGTGGAGAACTGCTGAAGAGGGGCTGCTGGACTGAAGCCTGCCATTTATTTAGCCAAAATGTAGGTCAGGAAAAGAGAAGGACAAGAGAGGAAGTGATACATGAATGTCTGTGTGTAAGCTTGCGGAGGCAACGGTTGCTGCAACCATCTGATGTGGTCACTTCCCAGTGCCATCGAATGACAAGCTGTAGTGGCCGTTATTGGCAAAAGTGTCAGAAAAGCCACGCTTCCTGTGGTGTAACGGTTGAAGTGGTCAATGCCAATTATCCACTTATCACATCTGGATCATTAATTAGACTTGATTTGTACGTCAAGGTTTTAGTGTCTGCTCTTCTCTTTACAAGGATTTCAACTCAAGTCAGTGAAGTATCCGTCTCAATTGTATTAACTCAGGCAACGAGAGACCTAAAGCCAGATAAATGAGTAAAGAGCAAAAGGACTGAAGATGGCTAATGATGAAAGTGGAGGACAAGCAGAGGAACGAGAAGTCGGAGGTTACACTGCCTCCAAGCCACGATTTGAAAAGGAATGCTGTTGAAAACTTTACTCCCATGCACACACCGCAAAGCAGAATTAAAATAGGCGGCACAGTGATGCAGTATTGCCGTCTCAAGTAGAGGTCATCAAGTCAAGGAAGCCAATTAAAAAGATGATTAACATTCATGTGGGAGATGCAGCATCTTTGTGCAGGTGGGTTGGGCTCGCCATTCTCTCACACATACACATATATAATGGGAGCAGAGAACAATGCCGTCCAGCCTGTTGTAACTGTGGTGTCCTGGGAGGTGGAGATCAGGAGGTTAATATGATCCAATCCAGCTCCTTCATTAGCCTGATGAAGGTAATAACAGTCTGCAGGGAGAGAGAGAGGGGAGCTTCCAGTTTGACTTCAAACCATCTACCTCCAACCTGTCTGCAAGCTTTCCAGGCCTACAGCAGCGAGCCGACACAGCTACTGTTGTCCTTCACCCAGCCAGCACACTCTCTCACATGGCCTGAACATGTTAAATCAAATGTGCAACACCTGTTGCGGCTTATTTTGCTCAGAAGAAATGAAGCCAGCAGCAGTGAGGCCAGTATGGGGAACAACTTACAAGCTAATCATTCAACAACAAGAAAGAATGTGAGTGGATATAACTGGATGTCACACATGGCTGAGGACGAAGGGAGGGGAAGTAGATTAAGAGTAAATATGAGAAGAATGGTAGTGATAGGTAGGCCTAACAGAGAATAAACATCATTAATTGGGGAGGCACACATGAATGGATGCAGCCAGATGGTGTTTTGTACTCATTTGTCATACACTGCTGACAGAGAGAGGGAGAGAGTGAGAACTAGAAAGAGAAGGAGAAAAACAAAAAGAGGTGTTTGCTGATTGCTAAGTCAGTACACTGCTGCCTAGAACAGACTTTCCCTGTTTAAGTCAAGCGCGGATTGTTCTGCCTCATCTTCTCTCTGAGCCTGTGCCTTTCCAGACTGAGTGGTTCTGATGGTGTTGCCATTGTACACCCTGCCAAGCCGGATGCATACTGGTGAGTACAGACACAACACCCCACAGATAGCCAAGCTTGGCAGCCATTAAGGTCCATCTGTCTGCCTCTCACAAAAGCACCATCTACTGTATGTTTGTTCTCAAAGGTGGTCCATAGCAGAAAGGAGAACAAGAGAAGAGGGACAGCAGACTCAGGAGAGCGAAAAAGAAAGAAACAGGAGAAAAGTGTGTCCAAGTTTGCCAAGAAGAGAAACTTCAGATTTGGCAGAGAAGAACCAAAGTGAGGCAGATGAGCAAACTTTGCCAGAAGCTGTCAGGACATTTTATAAACTTAACACCAGAAAAGTTAAATGATGAATCCATCTTCTAATTTCCCTGATGCAGGAGAACTTTGAGTGGTGAAAGATCACAAAAAATAACGGCGACTGAAGGATGGAGTCAAATGTGATGGTGTACAAAAGGGAGCAGGAAGCTGGAGTCAGGACACAGGATCGTGTTTTCCATCGTCCCACAAATGGAGAGTAGCGCTCCAGGCCACTGTCTGCCCGGTGCTGCTCGCATGCTCACTTTGTTCTCTGCAATGACAGTTTCATTCAGGGAGACATGCACTCGACTCTCCGGGGCCAAAGTGCCCCAGTGCCAACCAGTTCTTTCTTTCCTTGCCTGTGTGCTGCTCTCCTTTCAGACCCAACCGTTTCTGCATCTTGAACACTCTATATGTGTGTCAGAGTGTGTTAGTAGATTCCAAACTACCCATTTACTTTCCCTAATGCACTGCGGGTACCTTTCAGAGTCTCTGCTGTCACTGCACAAAGTCAGAGGCAATGCCAAGTGACATAAACTCAACTATTACAATACAACATCCTGGAAACTAAATTGACATAAAGTAGCGGCAAAAACAAATCAAAAAAAGGACACAATCAGACAAGTCTGTAGGCAGAGGGCTTATCATGAGTCAGATAAATCAGGAAGCACGAGAAGCTGCAGTGGGGGTTTGTTTTGAGTGTGACATATTTAGACTCGCATTTTACAACTTTAAACTTTATTTTTGATATCAGGAAAGTCATAACAAAAAATGATGTGCAGATCAGAAGACGCTGCATCCTGATAACACACTAGAGGGTGAATTGCTTACACTGCTGCCTAAATCTTTATGGCTAAATGGGGTCTGAGGATTAAGATGACTTTTATCTCTATAGAATAATAAATAAAATCTGAAATTGCTCCTAAGAACAGATATATAGGACTGAACCCTCGTTGGATAAAATTAACTATTCCTCATACGGTCTTCCTCGCAGTACACACTCAAATGCATTTGTTGCCATTGAGTTGTGCAGAGAGGCTCTATATAATGAGCTTGGGTACTTAAAAGCAAAATGTGAGCACAATGACTTTCCACTGAGCACTTAAGCACTCTTATGTTGCTTTCAGGCGAATGAGAAGTGCAGACAACACTCTGTACAAACATCATAAACACACACAAAAGTCTTCCAGCAGCAAGAGGGGATCAGTCATTGATCTTAATAAATTGCCATGGGGAGTGATCCGATTACTACCCATCACCTACACAACACAAACCAGGCAATAATACCATCAACTGCAGCTTCTATAAGCATGGAAAGTATAGCACCATTGTGGTTAATTCCATTAACCCATAAAAGAAAATAGCATCAAGTAGCTTAAACGGCTCAAATTGCAAAAAAGTAAATAAAAAATAGACCGTAGAAACAGACTGTCCCTCGTTATTACCCCCCCTTTTTTTCATCACACCCACACAACAGTGTAACAGCCTGTGTGTTTTAATGTAACTTAATAAAAGTTTAATGCATCCCTTGACTAACATAGTTACTGCCAATTAAAAAGTACATCTGCAGTAAATCATTTGGAGACAGCTCAAGCAACACGGCATGTGGCGAGACAGTCTGGCTGCATCCCAGTCAGTGACGTCACAGCAGGTGTTTCCTCTCAGCTGTCAAAAAGGTATAATGATAAATACTTGAACCTAATTCAACAGGAGTGAAACACAGTCTGGTTTGCACTTGGCTGTGTGAGGGTGGAGGTTCGGCCTGATACGGAGTCACCGAGATATGGAGCCTCCTCTGTGCACTGGTTTTTGTCCAAGCTCTGTTTGACATGGGAAGCACAACTCAGCAGAAGATCATTTACAACATATGGAGGTGAATCACATGGATTTGGATTTAAGTGGGTGTCTGTTTGCGTAACTCGGATGTGAGCCGACTCTTATTTGTTATGACGACATCATTTTGCATAACCTTGGCAAACGTACGTCAAAGCTCTCTGCCTCAATCACAGTTGCTCACGGCCTTTGTGTCAGTCACAGGACAGTGCCAGAACACAGGCCAATCACTGACTTTTCAGTCCTACCAGGGACGCGGAGGGGAAGTGGAATAGGCCATTCAGGGTTTTTTCTGCATGCTGCTCTGCAAGTAACTGAGAGGTTACCTAAAGTGCAGTGGGGCTGTGCTGCCGGCTCCGTTTGAGGGCCTTAACCGAGGACTCGGGGGATGAGTGGAGCATTGCAGTCTGTGTGTATGTGTGTGCATGTGCAAGCATTTTTCTGGGCATGCATATCTGTGTGAGTGTGTCTGTGAGCTAGTGTGTGCGCACTAGGGCAGGATCAGTGGAGTAAATCCACACTTGAAAGAGTAGCTCAATCAAGCTCTCCCACCCAGCTCTCTCCCTTCCTCCCTCTGCCGCTCTCATCTCACCCATGCTCCTCTGCTCCCAGTTCATGCGGAGTTGAATAGTTCACAGGACCAGGGTGCCAAAGAGCAACATCAGGGGCAAGGGGGGAAAAAAAAAAGCAAGTGTGTATATTTACAATTCCATCTGTACCAGTTTTCAGCTACAGATCTGCACAGTGAGCAAGTGCTGATGTGATCTGATCAGCACTGAAGGGCTTTTTTGGACTTTGTTCTACCTAAATGAAGTTTGAAAGTTAACTTCAGCTAGCTACAAATTTATAGACTGTGGGAAGGAGCTGCGTGTGGCTATTTCTAATTGTGGCTCGTTAGCTTGGAGACGAGACAGGGCTGTCAATGTGTCATTTTTTTCCAATACCACTTGTGTTGAGGAAGTTAAAGATAAAAATAAATATATGCACAATAAAACTCAGCAACAACTTGCTATATTTTTTTTAAATTAACAAAAGACCTCGTTCCTCCTAAACCTCACTTGACAAATTTTCTCAGCATGTAATTGCACACTATGAATTACACTGTGCAACAATAACTCACCTCATTAAATGCAGGGTTTTCAAGGCCAGACATCTTGGCCCTCTGGTGCGAAATTAGTTGATTCTTAAATCATTTTTAAAACAAAACTGTGATTACAAGGCTTTCTTCATCAGTTCAGAGGCAGGTTTGCAGACAAAACAAGCTTTTTGTGATCACTTTAACCCCTCTGCTCTTTGCTTCATTTCCACAGCCGAGCTTTCTTCAATGACAACTGAAGCGTTTTCCCTTGAAAGGGAATAAAAACCATGACCTCATCTTGTTTCCTGTGAGATGTAATAAAGGCGATTTCACGCTGCCAAATGTGGAGAAGATGCCCTTCATTAGAACTGTGCGTACTCAGCACGTCCATACTTTAATCCAATTGAGTTCGGCACGATAAAGGGCATTACTGCCAGCCAGTCCCACACTCACCCTTGTGACATGTGTGCATACTGGCACATACAATGACATGGGAGAAAACTTGCAGCCCTGAAGGATTATTGAAAAGACAAAGCACCAGCCATAGATTTAGGGAGACTGCACACTCGCACAGTGACAACGTGAAGAAAAAAAATGGCTGATTTTATTTAGTGAGGCAACTGGACTGTGGTCAGACGTCTGAAATGTGCCAGATGAAAAGTCAGATCAGCAGAGAATCAAACTTGATTTATTTTGACAAAGTGAGACGCACATCTACAGATTCAAGATTTTGAATCACTTTGGGGTTAAAAGCTTCACGCAATGGCAGTTCACCAATCAGAGCATGATAGTATTTATATTTACCAGTAACAAGCTGACAGAATACATACAACAAGCAACGTCTGGTTAATGGAAAGAGCCTTTTATTATCCTTGAATGAACCAGGAGGACAAACTAAAAATGGCCTTTTGTGGACTCTTTTTAGTGATTAATCAGCTCTACAAAAACCCTTCTCAAATTAAGGAGAGAGCGAAACTTTTTATGAGTAGGATTGCATGAGTGTCTCAAAAGCGGTGGGAGCTGCTTTCTTGTGCTTGAGAAATACAAGAGCCTCTCTTAGAGCCACTCCACCTTTCAGGTACTGATTCAGCAGACCATCTTTAATGGACTTGTCAGGCTGCAAAATGCACAGAGATTTCGAGAAAAGTGAGAAAGCTATTTTTTGCGGCACTCCATTCAGATGAGTTTTAGCTGCCAAGAGCTGTCATTGACTTAAAAAGGGTTTTGTTGTGTATGTGCCGACACGTGTGCTAACAGTGACTCATTCCGCATGACTGTTTAGAACATTGTCGCTTCCAGATATGGCTTCGTCCCTCAGTTTTTGCGTGCACACAAACACACACACACACACACTCATGCACAGATTTAGGTGCGTGTGTATGTGCACCCCCATAAGTGTGTCAACATCTTTTGTGTATACATACAGGCTGTGGAGATCTGAAACACTCCAGCGCTAAAAAACAAAACAAGTGCCTCAAGAAATGACAGCGAGGCTGAATAAAGACAGCCAATCCAGAAACAAGAGGACATGAATTAAAGTGCTTTTCACACTGTCAAACTGGGCTAAGGCCTCTCTGAGACAGAGAGGGTAGAAATATCACACTCAACAAAAGATGACATATCTAGTGTAATGTGTTTGTACATATGCCTGTGCAACTTAAATAAGCTGAGTGGCCTCAGATCCAGCTGCGATGTGATGGATGAACTGATGTGACCCAGAGTGATGGATTCAATTGTAATTTTGAAAAATGTGAAGCGTGACCTACAG
>JAUESE010000057.1:9081686-9092922 GCA_032274725.1 Malacoctenus triangulatus | reverse complement strand
ACATTTGGTGTGTGTGTGTGTGTGTGTGTGTGTGTGTGTGTGTGTGTGTGTGTGTGTGTGTGTGTGTGTGTGTGTGTCAAAAAGCAAAGTTAGTGGGTGCAGCGATAAAAAAGCAGGGCTTACCTAAGTGAGTTTTTGTGTGTGTGTGTGTGTGCCTGTTTGTGCGTGTGTGTGTGCGTACAATTGTGTCTTTTGACAGCCTGAGAGTAAACAGAAACGATATTAATCCCCCCTTTTTGCTCCCCCTGCCCTTGTGTTTTCGTCATTTTTAATAACACGGTTTCTATTCAACAATTAATCCAATTAACAAGGATCCAGATAATTAATGAACATGCGTTTAGCCCCTTTTGAAGAGAGGCTGTTAACTCGCTCACAATGAGCTCGGAGAGCGCCCTGGGTTTTAAACTGCTCGGCTGCAGGAGACAATGGCGGCCCCTCGGTGGGGACCCGGTGGCTTGTTGCAGCTCGCCCCGGGGGCCACAGCCGCAGGAAAGCAAGTGGGAGTCGGCGAGTCTGTCAAGGCAAAGCTGTCTGCGATAACGGCAGTAGCTCTGGGGGAGGAGCACAGAGGCCCGCCGGCTCTGATAACACACACACGTACAAACAAGAACAACATCTTTCCCTCTTTCTTCTGGCTTGCTAGTTGGGGGATTGTGGTGGTGGGGACGGGGGTGGGGGGGGGGAAGAGACGGGACGGCAGAAATCTGGGTCATTTACATTTTGAGGAAGGTGTGAACACAGCGCAACAGAAATAAATGTCCTTCTAGCAACCACAGCACATACCGAGCATATACAGAGAAACACATAATGCACCTATTATTCATCTTAACTCGTATCATAAGCATGACATGACAAATGCTCCAGTTTCGCCCGTGTGCGTGTGTGCACGCATTGTTGCACCCGTACTTGTTTGTGCATGCTCATATTGAAAAGTGTCTGAGCATTTGTTATGGACTGTGTTTGAACGTTATTTATGTGCTTTGAAATCACCCAACATGAACGTTTTAAACAAACAGAACACAGACGAAGCTTCTCTAAGAGGGAACACGAAGGAAAGCAAGCCGGAGGTCAACTTCCACGTCTTGTCTTATTTTTGTCGTCTGTGACGATCAATGAATTTAAGGACCTTTAAACTGCACTTGTTCTAAATGTCAGTACAGCCGCGGTACAGGCTCTCCCATTTAATTGTGCCTTTGTTTATTCTGTTAGACGACTTTGCAATCATAAAATTCAACAATTGATCGCCGCAAGTCTCTATATTACTCGGGGGTCACATTCACCAGGCATTTACTGCTAAAAGTAGCTCCTCCTCGAAGAGACTCTGAAAGGTAATTTGCCCCATTTACACAAACGTTTTAGACAAATTTAGCTATAATGAGTTTTTATGAGTCATATTTTTTGACGCTCTCGAGTCCAAAACTGCGCAGTGCCGTCGAACACGGCGGCTCTGAGCCGATAAAATCTGTTTGCACGGGTGATAGACTTCTCAGACATCTGTCAGAATTATTAATCAAACACAAGCACACCTCAGATTCCAGTCTGGCTAACAAAATATTTGGCATACAGGAACTGCATTTGATAAATAAAACAGTTCCCAGAACAGTCAGTTACCCTCCTAACGCCTCTCATTCTGAGATCTATTGAAACTTAACTGACTGAAAAAAATAGATGTCAACCATCTGATTGAAGATCAACGTGACCCCGCCTCCCTGCTTTCTAGTCCTCTTTGTTCCTCAGGGCTGATAACTAGAGGCGTCGTTTGACAGGGTCCTCACCGCCTGTCAGCATGACAGTGAATCTAGTTGCAGAGGGAGAACATGCAGACCCCGCACAGAGGGAGCCCACCTGGTGAAACGGACTGGGTGAGGTAGGAGTTCAAACCCACAACTTTGGGAAGAAGACCCACTCAAAAGACTGAGTCAGTGACAGCCGTTATTTGTGTATACCAGGTTTTTCAAGCACCAAAGACATCCGCGGCTGCTATGGGATCTATTACTGTTGTGGGTACGGAGGCTGGTCGGGGGTGTGTGGGGGGTGTGGGACCTCTATACATCATGTCTGACACCTCGGTGCTGACTGCGTTACAGGGTTAGGAAAGGCCAAACAGATACAGAAAAACTGTGATTTCAAGTTTCCCCGAGCAGGCAGCTGGATTGAGCTGTGGATGCGTTGCCGTGGATTAGTGGCGACGGGCAAGACGGAGCAAGAGGAACTCGGTGAAGTTGGAGAAGCCGGGGACGATTACGTTTGTCTTGGTGAGATGGTGAATTCTACAAGGAAAGAACATGGATGGGAAACAATTAAGAGCTGAAGCAGTCACAGATCACAGTTGGACTATAATGTTGTTTTATTTATCCCGAACTATTTTATCATCCCGGAAAAAAAAGGAAAACGTTTATGTCTCTTTTAAAATAAACACAAATGTGAAATGTGAGCAACTAGTTTTTCAGGAAAAGCATCCAGTTATTAAGTTGTGACCTTTGACATTCGCAGGCAGCTTGTTTAAGATTTTTGTCTTCAAAAACAGCAAAGGAAAAAAAAACTGCCAATAAAACAAGTGAAGTATCCACCTTAAACAAAAAGACAACTAGAGCTTGAAAAAGGCAGGAAGGTGGTTGACTTTCAGGTGGTCGCGTCTTCTTTCAAGTGTGATAAGATACTTTGACTTGTAATAATTACAAGTTACTTGGTAAGATTTAGTTTTTGCAGTGTGAGTCTTGTCTCTGTAATCTCACAACGTGAAAACTTAAGAATCGTTTTTTTAAAAAAATATATTTTTGAAGCATCAGATGAGTCATCAAAAAAAAAAAACAACCCCTCCAGTCGTCTCACAGTCCAGGTTGCAAGTTCAGGGAAGACGTGCCGGCTGGCTGACTGTTAAAAAGTGGGACAGCGTGAGGAAATAAATCCACTCAAACTGACTCGGCAGCACTCACGCTCCTCTGTGTTTCCAATAACCCCCCCACAGCCACACTTTATCCTCGATTTTGTTAAAGGTCACCTTGGGTGTTGTAGCGTGGATGGTCCAGTGGTTTGGCAATCTGGTGATGGAAATGCCTGTTGGCCCGCCGCTTGTCAACCCAGACGGAGTGGAGGAGGGGGGGGGGGGGACGGAGGGGAGGACAGCTGGAGCCACTTGTGATTGGGGGCAGTGGTGAGGAGGGGGTCGTCGGCCTCCAAACTCCCATCTCGAACCTGCTGATCATCAATCAACGAGGGGAAGTGACACACAAAATCACAGCGAACCGTTTTACAGTAAGGGACACGGACAGGCTGCGGATAAACCAGTTTCACACGCTCCTCCTCCCTCATTCCGGCCCTTGTGGAGAGCACGCTGGTGTCAATAAGGCTTAAAGAAGTCCAGCCGATGCTACATCTGTCCCCGCCAATTGTTACCAGTGTGGATCCATTCCTGCCCCGACTGAAGGAGCCAGTATTTGTTTACCCGCTTGTTCGCCTGTTTGTGTGCGCCTGCCAGCCCGTAGCAGGGAAAGAAATGAGTGTTTGTGAGTGATAAGACCTGTAGGAGAGGACGGGGGAGAAAGATGAGCAGAGAAAGTGGGAAAAGAAGAGTGACAGAGAGAGAGAGGGGGAGAGAGAGAAGAGGGAGGCACAGAATCCTCATTGATCTCCTCTGCTCGGAGAAGGATTGATCCAGTGGTGTGGTCTGGGATCGCTACATGTACACACAATCGCAGTGACAATCAGCAGCACAGATAAGGGAATCACTTTGGAAACCTAAACTGTAAATCGGGACGTGAGATTTCAGCTCGCTTTATTAATATTTAAGCGCCGCTCCTCCGAGGGGGGAAAAAAAAACAGTGTTTACAAATTTTTCTGCGACTCTTGAATTAAGCTCTGTGAATTAGACACCTGGCATATGGAGAGGCAGATAGATAAATCTCCATTGTGCTGTCCTGCCTCGCACATGCTCAGTAGCTCCCTGGATAAGCGTGGAGTCCGCCAGGCAGACGTGAACAAGACGAATCATTCCCCGGGGGGCATTTATTTCTGTTGCACAGCACAATCCCCTCATTGCTAGTTCTAACAATCTCCCTTTTGAGACCATCACAGTGGAATAAGAGAGAGACAGGACAAGAGGAAGAGGGGGACAAGATGAAGCGAGGGATGATGTGATAAAGAGAAAGACAGATGAAGATTTGACGGGCGCGCCCAATAAATCCTGCACTGGGTTACGTTGCAACACGCGACACACAACCCCGGCTTTCAGCATATTAAGTGTGACCCACATGGATGAATTATTTGATTTTCAACACTGGGAGACGCGAGACATAAAGCGGGATATTCACATTCGGCTTGTTTGTTCAGATAAAGGAGCGTGGAGATGTCGTTAAGTGCCAGTTGTTGCCTCAATTCTCTTCTGTTTTTTTCACTGGAGGGAGGGAGGGAGGGAGGGGGGAAAAAAACAACAACAGACAAACAAGTGGTGTCTTCGGCGGTCCCTTATTCTTCTCTCTGCAGCCGGCTGCTCCTAAATCTCAGGTCTGGCTGCAGTTAGACAGCTCTCTCTACCAGGTGACACAACATCTCGCCTCCCTCCATCCATCCGTCTCCACGGGACCCACACAGCCTCTCCTCTCCTTCATTCCTCCCGACGCCGGATTCATCTTAGCCGGCCGGTGTGTCTCTAAGCTCAGGTGTGACCTACCTCCCTGCCATCCTCTTTATTCAACACACTTCCCCAACCGACCCTGTCATGCTGCTTTTCCCCCCCCCTCCCATAACTGTCTTCTTACTCCCCTTTTCTGCTTTCGCTCCCCCCTCATCTTCCGACAGAACGCTATCAGTGCGTTGGTGCAGCTTTTGTCGCGCAGCTCACTGCAATACAAAAGCCTTTGTTGGCCTGCCACCACTGTGATGTGGTGCGACGGAGATGCACAAGGACAAACTGGAGTTCCGTGGAGCCGGCGTCCAGGAAGTCACCGCTCATTGTGAAATAATGTCTCAACCTGAAGCCTGGAGTAGCTGGCGGGGTGCAGGCCAGACACGCGTGCAGCCACTTGTCTGCGTGGTTGACTGCCGATCTGTGTGGCTGGATGGATCCTGTGCATAAATCGTCTCGCGTCGGTGCAATGCAGAGTGTTTCCATCAGTGAAACGGCTTGCATGTGTTCCTCAGTGGGAGTTATTGCTGGCTGCAGGGCAGTGGCAGCTGTTGCGAGAGGCTGAGCTAGCTCGGCTAATAATAACCCGAGAGCTGAGTGAGTGCCTGTGGGCCCCACATCGTCGACGGTTGACCCCCGGAGTCCAGTTGCAATGGTTAGTGACGATCAGGCCAGGTCCTGGACCAGAGAATACTGTTCCACCCTTGTAAGGATGAAGGCAGGTTTGGGACGGACGCCCGCGAGCTCAATGGTTAACACAACGCCCCGAAGTCCACGCTGTGGCAGCCTGCAAAACAAGCACAGTGACCACACGCACTCAGTGTTTTTCTTCCCAAACCCCGGTAACTGCGCGCGTTACACTGTAAACAACTGGGATACATTAGTACACGGAGGAAACTGGAGCTGCATTCTAGGAAAGACACGGCTCCCTTAATCTCCTCTGTGACTATTATTAACAAAAAGCAAATAGACGAGCAGAAAGATGTTGTAAGTGGTTGAGTAACACATTAGATAAACACCGTTAACGCCACGTAGCGTCAGCCGCATTTTTCACAAAAGACAAAGAAAAACAAAAGAGGAAAAAACAAAGCAGTGGGAGAGAAAAAAAATCATAAAGATCCAAACCTGCAAAGATACAATCTGTGTCAGACACTATCTGCTGTAGGGAAATAGAGCAGAATGTTATAACCTGTTTTCTTTGACTGGAGGAAATGCACTGCATGGGCTGCAATTTATTTCCTTGTGTGTACTTGGGCACCTGAAGCCACAAAATGATCAATTGCTCATTATGACTAAGAAGGGAAAACAAAAAAAAAGGAAAGGGTCACAATATTATGATGCGTCTCTGTGCTAAATTTGTTGTTTTATTTTGGTGAGCGCAGTGTGGGAGAATTTTCAAGTAAAGCCGTGCCTGGTCGTTGTGGCCTGTAGGTCTGAGGCAGTCATGCGGTGCTGCTTCTGATAGAGCGAATAACCTCAATGGGTGCCTCCATTTCTGTTCATCTCGCAGTTCACTCTATTACTTGCATGAGCAATTACAGCTCGGTGTAGTTGTTTTGGATTGTTTGCCGTCTTCACGCAAGCGTGCGTGTGTGTGTGTGTGTGAACGTGCATTTATGGCTTTTCTAGGGACCAAAATCATATTAGGAGGATTTGTGGCCACAATAATCAGATCCTCATGAAACTTTAAAGCGTCTTTAGGTGGGGCTGAGGTTAGGGTTAGGGAAGTCGTTACTGTGGAGGAAATTGGAGTCTTTTTTTGAGTCTTTTTCAGCAGACATGATAAAAAAAAACTTGCATGAGAAAGACCAAAAATGAAATAAGCTCTTGAGCAAAGAGGAAACACCAACACCTCCATTAAGACCAGTGTTTGAAATAAACTCTTTAGCTTTAATCGCTTCTCAGCAAGTATGATGTGGCCATGGAGGACAAAACACCAACTGTTTGTTCATGCAAAAAGTAAAGGAAAGTGTGCAGGTGAGGAGTCCATTTCTTAAAGTCAGTGTTTGGAAAAAAAGCTAAGATTGACAATAACACTCTCCACGTTCCACTCTGTCCTTCCTTGTTCTGTTTATCGCTAAGCTCTCCTCCCTTTGCCGGCCGGCTGCTAGCCTGTGGCTCAGTAAAATTGGACAGGTGAAGCGGGACAGCGGGGCGTCACTGATACAGTTCGACAGAACTGCAGGCAATCCAGAGTTCGATCCGCTCATTAGGCCAGAACAGAGGTGGAATGGTGCCACCGCTTTCCAAAGTGGCTCGCGCGCCCGTTTCCTGCGCGTGTTTGTTTTGCCGCGTGGCCGCGGTTGATCACGCCGAATGCGTGTTTTTGTCTTGAAAGAGGAGCGATCTGCTCCCCTCGTCAGGCGCAGATCAAGCAGCAGGCGGAGCGCGGCTCGGCTTGGCTCAGCAGCGCGGAGCAGCTATTCAGTAGCGTTCTTTTCAAGATGTGCTGAGGTTGAAATATGAGCATTATGAACCTGTCCTCTGCTGGAGAATAGATTCCTCCGCAGGCCTGTAAAGTTGCTTTGGCTGGAGACATGACTTACAATAAGAGATGGTGCAAGTGTCCTTGCGAGTTTCAGAAATCAATTACACTATGTTTCCCCTGTGGGTCGCCGGGCCGTGCATGTATATGTATCGGTGTGCCCGAGAAATACGGCTGCTTAAACCTCCACGGCGCCCGTGAAGAAGTTTACACTGCCACGTTAATGCAGTGCAGGATGGAGCTCCCTTCGCAGTGCGAGAAGCCAGACTCGGAAGCCAAAGATACCGGCTGTGACACTGACTGGTCCCGATAAGCAGAGAATGTGACGACTGTATGTTGTCAGGCACACATGCTCGCTAAAACACAGAGTGTCACTGCCGGGTAGGAGGAATGCTGTCGGCCGCCATTCCTATGCATCTCCCCTGTTTCGTGTTTGGACAGGCTCTGTCTCCAGCTGTGTTTGTGACAGAATGAGTACAGTAGTACAATACAATGAAAACGCAGCACCGCCAGCTGCTGCATCACGACAATCTGCATTTTGTGCGACGACTCAGACGGTATTCAAAGGTCTTCGAATAAATAAAAGAGCCTCAAGATGGTCTGTAAGATAAAGTGCATGTATTTGTGTTTCACAAATTGCATACAGAGTATAACCACACAGAGGACTGACAAGTAAAAGCAGAAAATGTCGAGGTCGTGGTGTCCTTGTGATATGTGTCACGCCGTGACGTCTTCTACTTTGGTCTGAGGGCAGCAGTTGAGTATTTCTGTTGTATTTCGAAGGCAAACACGAGATTGCTTCGTTTGGAAGCCCCGACTTGTAATGCTGCTGATTTGGTTTAGGTGCACAAAGGGGGCGAAGGGGTCCGACACAGAGTGTTTGCTCTTTTTTTCCCCCCTAAGTCCCGTTAGAGGATCAGAGGCGCTCAGAGTGAAATCACATGTTTCTAAATGTAGGTCAGCCAAAGAAAGAAGTTGAAATTAAGAAAAAAAATCTTAGCTTGAATGCATCGCAACACAAAAACAGAACATTAAATTAATCACGAGTGAAGCGCGGGTACAGAGCGAACTGCACGGGCTCCGTCTTCACTTCGTCATGTAGGACTCGTAGGTGGGCACCATATATTTGATGTTTACAAAGGCGTTCTCGCCGCCGTAGAGCTCCAGCATCTGCAGAGTCTCGTTGATGAGCACCCCGACGTCTTCCCTCTTGCGCTGGCTGTAGTCGACGCGGTCTCCCAGGTTCTCTGAGGACAAGAAGAGGCACAGACACAGGCTGAGGATGAGGGAGAAGCCGGAGATATTTCAGATTTCGGCACAGTCCGGGTCATCGGACAGCGCGAGGCTGATGTCAGGGCTCACAAAGCACCACCTGTGGCCGCGCCGTGGTGCTCTGCTGCAGGCCGAGTGGGAAAATGCCATCCTTCCATCTGACTACAAACCCAGTGGACGAACAGAATTTAATTTACCCCTCTAACGCCGCCGCCTGCCGGGACTGAAGGGGAGAAGAGTTTTTAACTGTTCGGCTGAAAGTTAAATGAGGCGGCGTGCAGAGAGGGGAGCAGCGTGGAGGACACGCGAGTTAGCAGCAGCAGTTCTCCTGCCGCACGACGGTGCACTGATGCACGCCGGGCAGGAGCGGCGATCCGGAGTCCCGCTCCACAGGTAGGATTGTGCGCGCGAGTGTGTTCGTGCGTGCGTCTGCCGTGAGGGAACGCGGATGTAGCATCAGACCCGTTCGTTCACCCGACTGCAGAATGAAATGTTACGAGGGCGACGCTCTGCTGGACTTCCACGGCTCCCATGTAAACGTGTGATCAATGGCAATAACGACTCTGAACAAATGATGCTCCTGCGGCTAATCATGAGACTATGAAAAAGCAGCTGAGCCTCCCCTTTACCGGGACTCACACACACACACAGAGGAAAGGCGCTGCAGTAAAACACACAAAATTGTACAACAGAAGTCTGATGCGCTGAGGGAACTTGTTATCGAAAAAGCATTCCTGAGGTGTCCAGTCTCTGCTCCTTCCTCACACAAGCACACACACATACACACCAAGACACACACACACATGCGCACAGATGGTGACTTTATCAGCACACAGCAAACTGCCAATCTCACACCACTGCACAGAGGGCTCAAAACACTTTGCGGAGGAATGAGGCACACATGCGCACAACGCACGCTCAAGTGTGAGTCTGTTAGCAAAAATCATGTCAAGTCCAGTTAACGTTTTCCTGAAGTCAAAGTGTTGATTGGACCCTCCAAAAAAAATGAAAGACAGGAAAGCACAACTGGTCTTTACGACCGACAGCAGAAACAGGAGCGTCCAAGCGAAGATCATGTGTATGAAGCGTCGGTGTGACGTGAGGAAGTCTTAAAGCAGCGCGCTGACGGCCCTTTTCTTTCGCTCCTAATTAGACCTGGAGAGAGACGAGGGCATTACAGCTCGCAGCCACTTCGTCCAAACACTCCGTCCTTTATTCTCCTTTCTCAATCTCTTTTAATCTCTCATCTTCTCTGACACACTCGGCCCCCTCGCTCGCTCTCTCGCTACCTCCCTTTTTTTTCTTCTTTTTACTCGCCTTTTCCACCCATCCTTGGTCTTCTCATTAAAACACAAAGAGAGCTGGCCTCATAAAGAGGGCTGTTAGGCAGTAACACATCTCTGATCTCCGGCTGCTGCTTTCTGCGTTCTACTCGGGAGGCACTAATTTCACACAAAAGACGGGAGGTGTGGAGGTCTTTCAGCTTCGCCTTGACCACCGATGATCTCGGACACGGTGCAAATTTGGCTTCTCTCCGCCACTGTTTGCCGCTCTCCTTCCCGAAAAAACAAAAACAACTTCGTCCGCGGAGGAATGCAGTTTGTATAAAAAGCTCTTGCTCATTTCGACTCGGACTGTTTTACTCTCGAGCTGCCCACAACAGAAGAAAGCCTACTTGTTAGCGAAATCCTAAATAGCATCTAAAACGCAGCCATCTGAGCAATAAAAATGAAAACAGCAGGGCCGAATCAGGGAGCCGGAGCGCAGCAGCACGAGGAGGTGATGTGTGTGAGGCTGGGTGGGCGAGTGGCGAAAAGTGAAGAATAAAGTGACAGGAGCCACCCGGGTCACTCTTACAGTCTGTTTCAGCTGTGCGCCTGTGTGTGTGTGTCTCCGGGGAGGGTTGGGGGGGGGGCGTGCGCATGCATGGTGGAGTGGGTTAAAAAGCTAAAGCCACAGAGAGCCGCCCCGTTAGTGTGGAAATGAGCAGCCGGAGCCAGCCCAGGGGGAGAGCTTGGCCTTCAGATGCAGAACGCAGGGGTGCAGCGGGGGGGAACCAGGAGAGCTCCGACCTGTTTATGGAGGCCTGGAGGGGGGGAGGGGGGGGAGCGAGGGGGTCCTGCACGGAGGGGGGATTGTTGCCGTTGCTATGCCGAGCCCCGCGGCCCGTCCGTTTCTTCTGCTGAGCTGTTGGGAGGCCAGCAGCATCAAAAGGAAGAGGGCCGAGGAATTTGCAGCGATTCTCAATATTTAAAGAGCAGAGAAGGGAGAAGTGTGTTTAAGGAGGGATGGAGGGAAAAGGAATGAGGGGAGGGGGCGAGGGGTGTTAAAAGCTGCCTCTGCAAATGTCCTTCAGCAAAATAACTTCTCTTTCTCGATGCTTTTCTTCCTCCCCGCTCCCCTCCCTGTCTTTTTTTTTTCCTCCTTTCTTTTTTTTCTCTCCGCTTTCGGCAATATCTGCAACCCCGAGCAGGGAGTGAGACAGTGAGGGGGGAAGAAATCTTTAAAAACAATCATAATAAAAAACTCCCGCCCTGTGAACAGAAGGAAAAGGACCCGAGCTGGAGTTGGCTGCGTGTTCCTCTGAGGAAGAGGAAAGGGTCGATACAGGAGGAAGACAGGAGAGGCTTCTTTGTGGAACGACACGCAAGGTGAAGGAAGAGAAGGAAGGTGGCAGAAAAAAACGCTGCTTTGTTTCCGACTTTTGAAATTTCTGAAATCCCTCAGATTCAAGCAAAGAAAGTAGAGAAAAATAAATGCTGGAAAGGAGAGGTGAAAGATTATCTATCTATCTATCTATCTATCTATCTATCTATCTATCTATCTATCTATCTATCTATCTATCTATCTATCTA
>JAUESE010000057.1:9056651-9069484 GCA_032274725.1 Malacoctenus triangulatus | reverse complement strand
CACACCCACACACACACACACACACCCCCACACACACACACACACACACACACACACACACACACACACACACACACGCACACACACACACACAATGTATACAGGATGAGAGCCTTGGGGTCCGATGGGAAGAAGCAGCTGCAACATTCTGGATGCATTCACACATTAGAGTGGACTGTTTTTATCTTCGAGTACTCCTGTATTGCGTAAGGTGTATGTGTGTGTGTGTGCATGCGTGTGTGTGTGTGTGTGCGTGTGTGTGTGTGTTACATTTGGAGAGGGAGAAATACATCAGATGTATTAGAGAGCTCACCAAAGCTATTCCTCCCCCTCACTCTTCTCTGCTTCCAGAGCAATCAACCACAGGCTCATATAATACACACTCTCTCCTTGCTCAAACTTTCCTCTTGATCTATGTTTCATGCCGAGACTGGGGTGTACAAGAGCGAGCAGTGGCACACAGCAATGCAGCACTCGTACAAAGTCACAAAATTATCCCGGCCTTCCAGGACGAGGAAGCGGGAGAAGTTAATTAATCACTAGTGCCTCATTTTCTCTTTATAACACTCATTTACTCTGTGGCTCATTTTAGTATGTCACTCACGCTGATCTGTGTGAGCGTTTGAAGCCCGCCAGTGACGACTTATGTTTCTAAACACACTGACCAGCAGCTTTACACAGAAACTGTAAAGCCGGATGGTTATTTCACCTGAGAGAGAGAGAGAGAGAATATGTTGTCAGAAGAGTTGAAGCTGCCTGTGATATTTTGTGTCAGAGCAGCTGGTTTTCTTTCAACACCTGCTGCTCTTTCAACAGGAGCTGAAATTACTTGTTCAACAGAAAATTAATCAGCAGCTATTTTGCAACCTGATTAGGCCTGGAAGTCATTCCGCGAGTCAAAACAGCGCATAATCTCAGGTTGCTGCTTCCCGAGCGAAGACTCTTTCTGTTTCCCGTGTCGCCGAGTTTGAAATATTTTTAGTTTTTAGGATTCTTGTCGGACAAATTCCAGCCTTTTGAGGTCATTGTGTGTGACTTTGAAAAATGATGGCAATTATTTCTCCGTAATTTTCTTACCGTTTATAGACTCAACAGTTTATTGATTAATCAAGAAACTAATTGTGAGTTCTCGCCCGACATTTGGCGGCAGCGTTTCCTTTAAAAGCTTCCCTTGAATTGATGAACAAATATAAATCACAGCGCCCCATAAATCAATCCCTAGTAAGTTATGATCACAGAAATTTGGCCCTTCATTAGGATTATCACATTTCTTAAAGTACACTACATCTTCAGGCAGAAAGAATTTGACTTCCTCGCCCAAGAGAGAGGGACAGCGCAGAGTCGATTAGTCATTTTTGGTGAAGATCATTTATATTAATAACAAGCGGGACTGCGCCTGCAGCTGTGCCTCAGCTCGTGTCCCTGTGATGAATGCTTTATTGGTTGGTGTCCAATATTTCTTGAATATTCATTATTAGTATACATATATAGATTTTATGCAGTCATGGGTTTCACTCCCTATAGCGATTCCTTTTAATCTATACTGGACTGCTGGAAAATAATTAAACGCCAAGAAAAGTTAACATATTAATGTGAAGTTACACACATGAGCGCCACATGCAGCCGTAAGAATTTTGCTTTGCAGTGTTGAGGCTGCAGTGAAGCAGCAACAGCGAAAAAAGAAAAGTTCTGCGCATGAACTTCCTTTAAAACTACATCCACTGCAATATGAGACGGCTCCAGGGCCCACGGGCCTCCTTCAGCTGGATCCTGCAGAGCCGCAGCTGGATATGGGTGTGAGTTAGAAAGAGGCAGATGCGCACAGAAGAAAGTGCGAGTGGGAGGTGGAGGGAAGCCAGTCAAAAGTTCTGAAATATGCCCCCTTGAATAATCAACGCCCAAAATCAATTTGTTCAACGTCCAAGGGAAGCGGGCGGACTACAGAGGAATGTGTGGAGTGGGCGGTCGCTCGGCGCATCCAAGTCCATATCTCAGACAAACACACAAGAGCCGGAGCGGCTGCCTGAGAGTGGAGAGGGATGGGCAGGAGGGACGGGGACAGGACCGAGGAGAGGGACACACACACACACACACACCCACAGAAACACACACACCCACACCCACACACAGAAACACACACACTCTGCTTTTTTAAATGTCCTCTCTTCCTTCTGCTGTGAACTGCAATGCAAATAAATTTCCATTTTATATGAATCAGAAAACTTTGCAACTTCATTCAGACGTCATGCATTTTTTCAACAACTACATTTACTCGATGTAACGCACAGCCAAAAGTTGAGACCGAAAAAAGTTCATAGACAGCCAAACATCCCTGTCACATTTACATCAGAGGCAACAGGATTCTGCAGCGGGGCACGATAACCTCGATGGGGCCGAGTCGGTCTTTACAGCCTCGCAAAAAGACGATTTAGTCTGTGCACGGGCAGGAATTGGGGTCAAACTGCCAACTTTTGAGATTGGAGGAGTAGCGGCTTGTTTACCGGCATCACAGAGGTGCCACTATCCATCATTATAATGCAAACTAACAGCTCGTACTTTGGTGTCTCAGTGTAGATGGATTTTAAGTGCACATTGTTGTTGACTGTGTTCAATGATTAAAGAAAAGACAAGATGGGGGTCTGACTGAATCCATGAGTTTACATACTTTTTCCTGTTTGCTTCATTACACAAACATCATGTTAGGCTCTCTAAAAGGCTTTGTGCAACATAACCACAAAAATAGCTGAGAAGTTGTCCATCACTGTGGCATTGATCCCCTCATCGAACTCTACCCGAGAAAACAAACAAGCGCGATTTCTTAAAAGACAAGTCGTACCTTTAAAATGCTGCAACAAAAGACAGATTGACTGAATTTATTGCTTTCTGACACAGTGTTTTGATTTTTCTGGAAATGTTATGGTTGCAGAGCTCGGCTGGACTGAACCGAGGGAGGAGAGCCAGACTTCAGAGGGAGGCAGCGTGGTACAAGACTGCAGAAAGGCCTGCAGGCAACAACTGGCCCACTGTGCCCTGCTCAATAAAGCCAGCCGCTTTATGACCCCGCCTCTCGGCATTTTGATTTTAATACTCTTCCTCTTTCTACCACTTGCCCTGTGTCTCTCTCACCTCCCCTTTCAGTGCTCCTTTTGTCACGAGAAGATCTGTTTTCCTTCACTTGTCTTCCACTTTCTATGCCGTCTTGTCTCCCTGAGCACTGCCTGTCTGCCTCCTCCTCCTTTTTTTTCTACTCTCAATCTTGCGAAAGGAAGTTGGCTTAAAGTGGGGGGAGAGAACAAATGCTGGCCTAACCAGATTAGCAACTATCCCATTTCTTACACCGGCAAATTAATTTCCGCACAAATTAAATGAGGGGACCCTCCCAGGATAATTCCCAAGGAAATAGATAGTTTGTAGGGATGGAATGAAACATCTTTTATGAGAAAAGACAATCGCATTACCAGCTCGGAAAAAATAAAGGGGAGACTAATGTTTTAAAGAGAAAACGAACCGAGTAGAGAAAGTCGTATATGGTTTCTGAAAGTAAATAATGGGGAACACTGAGGTTGCTACTGAGGTGGATTTGGTTCAGACAAAGAGATCATAAAAAAGGGAAAAAAACCTGAGAAACACAGAACAAAAACCAGCCTTGTCTATTACAGGAAGTGCCGTTTTCCTGCAGGCTACAGCAAGGCAAAGGTAAAAGACAATAATAAAAGTGTGGGGAGAGGGCGGCGGGGAAGACAGAGGGTGGGGGAGCACAGGAGAAAATAAACAGCGCCCAGACGGAGACGAGAAAAGAGAAGGGAGGATAAAGAAGCGCCTGAGTGGCAGGCGACGGCGCAAGGCTGTCTGGGCTCAGCCTGTTCAGATCCACTGACATTTACAGAGTGGCCGATCGCTCCTCGCCGTCCTCCCCCTTGAAAAGTTCAAATGCACACGGGATCCACAGAGGGAATGCGGCGCTGTGTGGATTAGCACTCCCTCTCACATCTCTCCGCAGGCCTCACCTCCATCCTGGTGTGCTGCAGCTGTCACTCCCGTCCGTCTCCGACCTGCCTCTGCTTTTTCAACAACAAAGGGCCGATTCCCAGTCTGATTCCAGCTCGGTGAAACTTTGCCCTTGTTTGTGTGTCCGTTTGTGCGTGTGTGTTGACAGACAGGCAGTAGGAGAGGCTGCGTAAAGGCGACTGTGAGGGGCCTAATTAAAGCTTGCAGAGCTTTTGGCCCAGCAGGGAGACTCCTCACAGTGGCGTCAATACCCCCGTACCCCTCACCCCGCCCCCGCGCACACACAAACACACAAACACACACCGACATATGCTGGGTGAAACTCGGGCCGGCTCGCTGGCTGAGAGGAGGCGCTGAGTGCGCGGCCTCTGACCTCGGTGATGTCCGTGTCTCTGCGCTCCAGCAGGAGGAAACTAATGTCTCTGTTTTCTTTCCCCCCGCCTGCCATTATCTTCCCACGGCCCCGATAAATAAACACCGGTTAGGAGGAGATGATGTTGCAAAAACATCGGTCTCCACCTGGAATGAGATGGAGGGCATTCCAATCCCATGATCACACGAGTGTTTACCACAAACTTAAGAATACCGATAGTAACCAGAAGGTGCTGCGCCGGCTCACAAAAGCTGGGAGCGAGCATTTCTTACACATGCACACAAACCGTGTCATTGCACGTGCTTACATTCTCAGTGATAAAGGGCCACTGGAGCCAAAATGATTGTGTTTTTGATGTGACTGGCTGCTGTGTGTCGGGGGGGTACAGGGCAGAGATGATTGTTTGGGAGGATGGAGAGCTACTCGGCACCTCGTAAACATTGTGTTTGTGGCTTTTCTCCCGGGCTCTGCAGCAGCTTCTTCACCTCCGAACCAGCCACTGGGCAGCGGCGCCGGTCGGAGTTGTGTTTCGCGCTGTGGGCGAGAGAGACAGCGGCGATCGTACGAGACGAAACAGAAATCGCTGAAGGTAGCCGGAATATGTCACGCAAGCTTGTGTGCAGAAAACACCTCGCCGTTGTTTAGCAACAACCAATTTGTGGTATCGTGGCAGCACAACTTGTGTAGGAAGAGACAAAAAAGTAGTAATTTTAAACACCAAGTTGTGCCCACGACCGATGCAAAGTCGTGCTGATATTTAGCGACACTCCCTCTCATGTGATTTGGTTTAATTATAGATAAAAAACACAATAATTGCAGACAATCTCATGTTCCAGAAATGACATCATTCCATTTTAAGTGTTACATAAGGTGAGAAATTGGGAAATACTGAGAGAGCAACTCAGGAGGAATTCCAGCATTTTTTCTGATTATGTCTCTCTGCCCATGGTGCTTGAACCTTTCCTGTCCCGTCTCTCCCACCCCACACACGCACACGCACTCGCGCACACACACACACACACACGCAGACACGCACACACCCCGGAGTGAACCTGCCTGTGGAGATGATGATGGTCGGCCTGCCCTCTTCATCACCTCTTAATCAGAACGTTGGCACTGACTGCCCAGAATTGGATCAACCCCGGTGACCCTCGCTGCTGCTTTCCTTCCAGAGGTCAGCCTCACATCACTGCACTGTCTCGGAGGCGGCGGCACGCTCTCTTAAATGAAATCTTATTTCTCCCCCTTCCTGCCTCTTTGTCTTTATCTCCCTCTGGCTTGCTGTATTAACCCAGGCGTGATCTTTCACAGCTCCAGCTCGAGTTACCGGAGTTTTTTCTTCTTTTTTATTCTCATTATTCAGCAGCAGCGCTCAGAGTTTTACATTATAGCTGTTGTTAGTCTAGACAGATTTTTTTTTCTTTTTTTTTGGTGTTTCAGTCAATATTACAAGGACCAATATTTATGACAAATGATTACCATAGCAAGCTTTTCTTTTGACCACAGGTACAACAGGCGTGCAGGCGTAGCTCCCCCTTGATTGGATTCGATTGCAGGACAGCTGTAGTGTAAACAACACTGATTGCGCATTGTCTGCAGGAGCTCTTACTTAGTGTTCAAGATTAGGGTTTGTTTTCACCCTCCGAGGGCTGGTAAACAATAACAATCGAAAAATGAAATAAATAGACTCGCCAGCTGCCAAGAAAAAGTTTTTAGTGACTGGGCTGATTAGAAATGTTCTGATCTCAATTTGTTGCATTGCCAAATTGGAAAGTGGTCGGTGCTTTTTGATGTCGGGATTGTGTGAAGTATAAAACCACAGTCAGGGTTTTAGTCGCATTGATTGGGGATTAGTATGCTCAGGTTTGAATATATCTGCTACTGTACAGAGACAGTCGCTGCTGCGGACGGGGCTGGCAGCACAACGGGCTATATTTACCCTGAAGAGGACAAACAAGGAAACAAAACACCAGTATCAATATGAGGGAGTTCGCAGTATTTAAACATTTGCACTTCACTCGGTGTAAAAAGTTTCACCGGGGATGGACGGCTTCTAAGTGATGAGTATACTCCAGATGTGGGACTAGCAGGATACAACTCTCTTGTTTTGCATGTTTTTGGACTGATTATGCCTCAGCTGCATGTCAAGGTGACATCGTTTCTGTGGCTCCATCCAATCACTTTAGAGCCAACGGATCCAAAGCAAACAATGCTAGTTGTTCACTGAACATGACTCTGGTAACTACAGACGTCTAACTTAACAATCCAACGTGGCCTCAGTTACAGAGGGAATTCATTTTGTATTATGATGGGGAGGGGAAAAAAAAACAGAGGTTCCAACATGTTTATTGTCCCTCCAGAAAAAACAGAGTCGGCACGTCCACTCAGACGCATATAATGCAAAGATCTGCTCTCCTGACTTCCATTTCAGAGCCACATCCAATATGTTGCCTGATGCTTTGCTCCTGAATCATTCCCCTCAGGTATGTAAGCTCTTCATTAAAGCTGTGGCAATCAGAGGGGGTGGGGGGGATACTGCTCCTCGTAAAGAGAATAGATTACTTCCCCATCTTTCACAGAAAGCTGTTTGCTAGAGTAGACACTCTCCTCCATTTTCATTAGTGGCCTGACTACTATATATTCTCCATATAATTGAGGTTGAAACCTTGTGCACTGTAATGGTTCCTTCCATAACAGTCTTTTAAAAGTGAAAGCCTGCCATTCTGGCTGCTGTGTGATACGGGCTTGTGTTTTCTGCCGGGTGGACACTTTGTGCTTTTTGTGTGTGCGTGTGTAGTTCCTATCAGACAAATCACTTCGTCTCATCTTCTTCTCATGCTGCTTTTCAAAGGCGGCTTTGGATAAACGAAGGCAAGTTCCTCACTTTTGGCAAAACAGTGTGCGAAAGAAAATAGGAGGATACAAAACGCGCTCATAATTCAAAGTAGCAAACTGTACATCTTAGAAGTAAAGACCCAGTCAGAACTCTTTCAAAAGAAAAGAAGGTGGTTTCGGCTTTGTCATGTGCAGCCACGCGTTTTAATTGGTGTGTTTTGGCTAATTGAGCATATTCTTTTGAAACCCATTTTTACATGTTCCTTAAAATGATCCTAATCATTATTTTTTGCCTTCTTTCATGTCTAGTTTCGTGATATTTCATGCCAGCTGTTGCTTTATGTTAAGATGTTTGTGCAGGAATGAGATTGTAATGTTTATGATTATTTTATTATTTTAAACTACAAACCACTTTATAGGCCCAACAGGAAGCAATAACTGCGGGGCCGTATTGGATTTGGCTGCTCCATGGGCTTCTGCTGAAACCCGAGGAATGTTTTGTGAACCGAGGGAGTTCACATGTCCTCACATCAGCAAAGTGGCGAGTACGTATTCAGTGGACTTTCATTCTGGTGGGGGAGAATCCCTTTAAATCGCCCTTCATAAGCTAAAGCAGTTGGAACATCTGAGAGGACGACATCTGAGAGGAACTTACCCTGATGAAAAGGTAGCTATCAGGACTTAAAGGGAAGTCAAAACGCTCAATGTTAAATGGGAGAGAAATGAAGCGGCTTGAGCAATTGAAACCCACTCATGAAATAAAGCATTAAAAAGTAGTTATGAAGCAGCAATTATGGATTTCCTGTTTCCTCAGAATCCTCATTCGGCTTTCTTTTCCTCTTTTCCTCTACAGATGGAACAAAACATGAAAGAGTCACTGCAGGATAATCGTGACAATGAATCTTCCCATCTCTCCATCCGACTTTATCAAGAGGATGAAACTCCTATAACTTTCTCCTTCTGCCCGTTTGGCTGTAGCTTGTGGTGTCGCCGTCCAAACCTTTCAAAACAAGTTTCTCAGTTCTATGAATCAAACAAAAGTACCTGCACCGGCCTGCGTCTTTTTACTTCTGGCCTATTAACCGAGCTCCATCAAACCTTCTTAAAATGTGGACACCTCAGCCTCCCAAAGTTAGTGTGGCTGATTTGTGGCCGTGTATAAATTGGAAGTTGCGGTTTGAGTCAAAGCGGAGTCATAAATAGGCGGGAGGAGAGGACGACAGCACCCTGCCAGAATCGGGGGGGGGGGAATCGGGGATTGATGGAGGCCAGCGGCCTCGCGTAGATGAGAAACGCTTTCTTAATAACTATCTCGTCAAAACACATCACTCCGCTCTCAGCCCAAGCCAAAAGGTAAAGTAACAAAGCAGAGAGTCCACAATGAGGACAGGCGGAGGCAGGCAGATAAAGAAGCAAAAAGAAGACGTAATATGCAACGCGTTCGTACTGTAAAAGTCCCTTTGTCGCAGGTAAACACCCACATCTCAAACGCAGCCTTTTGTAATCCTTTTTCTCCACTCAAAGCCATTTCTCGAGATGCTTTATGTGTTTCCACTTATGAAAAAAGCTCTCTTGTAATATTTGGGATGTTTACCATTCAGCTTATATTATTTCCGTAAGTGCAACTGAAGCACGGTTTCCCCAACTATGCAACCAAATATAGAAGCTTCAAAGGTCAGAGCTTCAGAGGTCCTATTGTGCATTCACACTGAATGCAAAGAGAATTTTCTTTCTCCCTGCTTCACTTTTGTGATTTTGTTGAGTGCAAAAGAATTCCTGACATCTGTGCAGACATTACTGCTCTCTGGCAAACAGCATTTACAAGAAGGCCACGCTGTTGCATGCTTTCAAAAGGAGCACTCTTATTTTTATATGTAAGAAAACATTTTGAAAATGTAGACCTCAAAAAAAAGGCTCTTTTTATTGTGGAAATTTTGCTTTTGCCTTTCTTCGTATTGTGCTTTTTTCTTCCACTAATGATATCCGAACATGTGACCAGTAATTGAACGAAAAAGGTTTTTTAAAAAATGAGGACTAATTCTCTAACAAAAATATTGAGCTGCTAAAAGTGGGTTTGAACGCAGAATTTTTGCACAGTATCAGATCAGCCTGCTCAGACACATCCTCACGTCAATACCGACAATCTTCATGCAGCCCTCATCCACTCGCCTGTTCCTTGTTACTCTGTATGCAATCCCAGCACATTCAGAGATGATTTATTCCTGTAACCTGAACGAACAAATTCTTCGAATCAGGCTCCTTTGAAAGACACAGCATCTCCAGGTTTGTGGCTTCCAATCTGGTTATTATCCAGCCTCTTGTTTCTCCGTCTGGCTGCTAAAAAAATGCCGCCGTCCCTGCTGATCGGCTGAAATGTTACCATTACATGTGAAGCGCTGACTCAGACCAGGGTCCTCCAGCTCGCACCGCTTTTCTGTGTCAGAGAGTCTGTGTTTGCTTAAACCATTGCGAATACATCTCTTTCTCGTCTGTGCATCTATAATGTATGAGTTGACACTGTGCGCGTTAGTGTGTGTATGTGGGCTCCGGTTTGTGTGTGCTTGTTCTGTGATGTGATAATGTATCAACATCTGACATCTGTGTCATATATGCGTGGGCGTGCAAGTGTGCGTGTGTGCATGTGTTGGTAGCTGCAGAGCCCGGCTCTCCTGGGGACCATCAGTGTGTGAGCGTTTGAGAGAATAATAAATTTGAGCTGGGCGGGCAGAAGAGAGGCTGCGACCACCAATCGATCCCTCCGCTGTTTCTCAAATTAAGAGGGAGGGATGAGTGGGAGAGACCGGGAGAGAAAGACCGAGACAGAGGCCGCTGCTGTTGAAGTCTGTGGTTGGATTTCACAGGGGGGGGCAAGAGAGAGAAAGGAAAGTACACACAAGTACGGGATAGGAGGAGATACTGTAGCACCGAGAAGTGAAACACAGCCAAAACGCTGAGTCCAATTAAGTGTCATCCCAGTAGAGGCGACTGTCCCCACTGTCGTCTGCCAGGGCCGCTGCTTCCAAGGACACATGACTGGTCACGTGACTCGACGCGCGCAAACCTCAGCGCGATGGCTGCATAATTCCATCAGAGCTCCAAAGCACACAAGTATCATCTGAGCAGACGGTGGCACGCACGCAAGTGGACGCCGCGCACACCTCCTGGGGGACTCAGCCTTTTTGGAGGACCTGGGGACCGCGCGGTGCCAAAGATGGCCGCCGCCAGCAGCTGTCGGTCCCATGGTGCAGATGCGTGCCAGGGGCTAACCCACTCATCTCCGCTCCGCCCACCCACCAGCTGCCGCCGCGGGGCAGCGCGCGCGCCGGCCTCCTGTGAGCTACACATCAATTACAACACACACGGCCATTATGTCTTCATGTAAAATAAGACACCCACACAAGCGCGCACACACACGTGTGCATTGATAAGCCAAACACACGCAGGCTGTGACCCCGGGGGGGGGTCTCACCGTCTCATAGAGAAGCCAAGTTAATGAGTGAGGCCTGTGGCTGGAGTGGCTCTGGACTGCAGCACACCGAGTGGCTGAATGACTGACTGTGGCACTACAGCAGGATTAGAGGGATGCTTCATATTGACATAGAGAACAAATCGACAAACTCTAATAATTCCCTTTCACATTCAGCCGCAGTGTGAGAGGAAACAGCAAATGGAGAGAAATAATAGAGGTCGACGCAGACGGTCCCCCGTGAGTGCTCCCCCCCCCCCCAGACAACACATCCCACGCTCAAACACACCAACACGCTAATGCACGCGTTTGTACACACATGCGAGATCGAAGCAACCTACATGGACTGAATGTGAGACAAGTGATGTTTGTGACTGCAGGCACTGCAGTCACGAGAGTGGCGAGAGAAAGAAAAATAGTGAGGAATAAGATGGGCCCTTAAGAGGTCCTGAGACCGAAGGACGGGGAGGTGGGGCGAGGAGGAAAAGAAAGAGAGGAAGAGAGCGAAAAAAAAAAGGATGAAAGAGTGTAAAAAGAGAGCCGTGCTGCTCTTCGGCAGGCAGAAAAAGCCAGAGACAGCCAGTTATAAATTTCCTGGGCCGCTTTAGATTTAATCTGGGCCTGGATGCAAACAACACGCCATCCCTTCCTCAACAGGGTGCTGCATGTGGAGTGTGTGTGCGAGTGTGTGTGTGTGTGTGTGTGTGTGTGTGTGGGGGCGGCTGAAGGATTGGTTGCCAGGGAGATTCTGACATATCGGGCCCCACTCCCTGCTGCCCTCAGTTTAGCCTCGACAAGTCAGAGAAAACGCTCTGCGGCGGCCCGGCTAATTTACAATCTTTCCCTCTTGTTCTCTCCCACCTGCCTCTCCCCTCGTTTCCTCGCTCTAGTCATCCCTACTTTGCATAAAAGTTGCATCTCTGTGTTTGTAATTCCACGATATCATTAAATAAGTCAAAAAAATGTTCCCATCAGCTTAAAGGTAGAGCCTTTAAACTCCTCTTTCCTCCTCTCCCTCTCATTGAACTCCCTCTTTCTTTCTTTTTTTTTCTGCTCCCACCCCGGCACCCGTCCACACTTTTGTCTCCTCCCTCACTTTCCCTCTCTCTCTTAGGTAGCCTGATGTGGTCGGGACCTGTTGTTCTCATCTGGTGACAGCCAAACAGGGCCTGTTGTAATTAGTGTGGAATTCTAATGAGCTTATCAGGTCAAAAGCAGCTTAGTCCTCCAGGACCCTAGCAGGGTGGAAATTAGCCCTGCTCCCTCCCAGACAAAACACACGCGCCCGCATGCACATTACACAATAACACATTGTGCATACCGATGATACGAGCTGGAGTCATTAACAAACGCTCGCTGACAAATTCAGCCTCACCCTCTCCTCTCATAAAGGGATTAGCCCACTTTACATCAGTCAGTTAACAAAAAAGCGAATTATTAATGTGAGTGGCAACAACAATAAAAAAGGCACGAGCACTGATATGTGAGGCTGTCATTGTGCTAAATGAACACGTAGCTGGAGGGGTGAATAAGTTATCGGAAGAGAGGATTGTCAACAAATAAACTAGCATATGTACTCAGTGATTGGAAACATATGCAGAAAAAAAAGTAACTGCTGCGGCTTTGTAGTTGAAAGGAAGTTCAGCAAAGCCACTGTGGACGGACGGAGGCAGCCGCGCAGCACCTTTCACCAAAAAACACCTCTGCAGTCAGATCTGTGAGCGTTGCAGTGACATAGGGGAATCAGAGAGGGGAAGGTGAAGTACAAAACGCGACAGCTCAACCAAGAGCGTCCATTATGCATGTCAGCCATCTTCATATTTGATAAGATGTCGCCTTTGGAGAAGAAATGGAGCTGTATGCGCGCTGACAGAGATGAAATGGTTAAGCATGTGTGCAAAGTACATCATCAGGGTGTAATGGTGGCAGAACTGACAACAGTAAAGGATTATGGGAAAACAAGAGGAAGGGGGATAGGGGGGGGGGGTCGAAACCATTTCCTGTGTTTGGTGCGGTAGCGCAGCCCTCCATCTGTTTTATTCCAGACTGGTTAACATCCAATCACTTACTCTGATACTTCTGTGTGTGTGTGTGTGTGTGTGTGTGTGTGTGTGTGTGTGTGTGTGTGTGTGTGTGTGTGTGTGTGTGTGT
>JAUESE010000057.1:9014148-9026119 GCA_032274725.1 Malacoctenus triangulatus | reverse complement strand
GTGTGTGTGTGTGTGTGTGTGTGTGTGTGTGTGTGTGTGTGTGTGTGTGTGTGTGTGATTGTGTGTGATTGTGTGTGTGTTTGTGTGTACAGCATGACACATTAAAGTGAAGCCTTTCATGTGTGAGACGCCATCAGAGGAAAAGCCGCTCAGGCACACTGGGCTTGAATGCACAGCTGACCCAA
The DNA here is from genome assembly GCA_032274725.1 of Malacoctenus triangulatus. Taxonomy (NCBI): domain Eukaryota; kingdom Metazoa; phylum Chordata; class Actinopteri; order Blenniiformes; family Labrisomidae; genus Malacoctenus; species Malacoctenus triangulatus. The sequence continues at coordinate 9,025,934 of JAUESE010000057.1, read as the reverse complement.
TGGAAACTGTCCTTGAGCTACCCAGTGTGTGTGTGTGTGTGCGCGCTTGTGTGTGTGTGTGTGTGTGTCTGTGTGTGTGTGTGTCCTGAAAATAATATGAAATAGTACATGACATGCCACGGCTCATGCAGTGGATCTAGTTACTGACTGTGTATTTATATCAGAGGTATCAGCTGTGGCGATGCAATCCCAGTGGCACTATTGTTGAGCAAGAGGTTAGCCGTTGTGTTTTTCATGCGATGAAAGGTGGTTCCCCTCAGTGTTCAATCGTACCTGAGGGACGGAGGAGAGCTGGAAGCTACTATGAAACAATATCCACACAAATATAAACATATATGTATAAACCTATCGACACACTTACTAAAAACACACAAAAACACCCTGCTGGGTCATACAACCCGGTGCTGAAATGTCACCCTGCATTGACATTATGCTTTCAAGTCCATGGCCCCTCGCCCAACTGTCGGTCAGAGCTACACTTTGAAGACCCCCACCACCCACCGCCCTGCCCTACCCCCCACTACGTTTCCTGCCAATCCTGCCTGACACACGTCCCCCCCCCCCCCCCCCCCCCCCCCCCCGCCGATGGGTAAACACCGAGAGAGAAGAGGAGAGACTAAAGATGGAGAGATGCCAAGATGGCGACAGAGACAGAGAGCGCTCGGTGTTAGCACAGAGAGACAAGGCTGATTGCTTTGAGGCAATTTGCTCGCCAACCTTGACCTTTCCCTGTGCTTGGTCAAGATCATCATTGTGAGTCAAGCCCACTGGAGACAAGAACAAAAGCAAACAAGAGCCCAGAGAAAAAGAAAGGGGAGGGGGGCACATTGGGGACAGAGGGATACAAAGTGGGAGGAGAGAAAAGATGACACAACACTATCGGCTTGTTTGCCAGCCAGTGGCAATTAATGGTACATTAACTCATAATGCCATTAAATTCCATTTATTTTTAGGACAAACCAAATTCAGTTGCATTATATATCCAACCATAAATCCTACAACTTTAATTTCAACTCGTAACAACCAAGTGTTTCAACAGCCATAAAATCACCGGGGTCAACTTAAGGTCAACAGCGGGGTGACAATGTGTTTCATTAGCAGGGAGACGTGTGGTGTACTGCAATTTGCGGGACACTGCAGGACAAAATCGAACTCGTTTTTTTGGGACGTGAATGTGAAAATCAATCCAATGTCAAGAAAAACTTACAGAAATGCGTTCAACATTTAGCATGTGAGGTTTCTATGTATCAATCATTCAGTCATGTGGGTGGATGTTCACAAACAACACAAGAATGAAATGCGAACGCGTTGCTTATTGTGTTAATAGTGCATCGTTTCATATTCAGTCAGTGACATAATTTCACATGTCAAGCCGGAGCCCTGGATGTTGTTGGTGATTAATGGCCTGGGATCAGTATTGTGCAGTTGTTGTCAGGATGACTCCCAACTCTGATGCTCATAATCAAAATCACCTACACAAGCACTGAGGGACTGACTGAAGATTCTAGTTAGCAGCGGCAGACTGAGGACAATCAGCAAACACTTGCGCATTCTCACACGTCGACCGTGGCGCACGCACGCAGACACACACACACACACACTCGTTCGCACATTCCCAAAGAATCTTAATCAGCAACTGTGCAGAGCGGTAACTCTTGCATCCGCTATCGATTGTCCGCCCAGGTTTGTTTGTCTTTGGGTACCCGCGGGAATCTCCCTGGAGTCCGGGGAGTCAATGAGAGTCGAGCGCAGAAAGACTATCAGCCCGCTTGCAGCAATTAGCCCTGGGACTCAGACCTGCATGTCTCCCCTGGTCAGCGCTGCAACAGCAGACGCAGAGCAACAGAAGCGGACCAGATGAGGAAAGCGAGTGTGAGGAGACTCTCTGCTCATTAAACAGCGGTACCGGAGGCCCCTGACAGGCGCAGGAGACCAGGAGGAATGAAAACAGTAGGTTGCCACTTTAAATACATAAAACCTGGACGTGATTTTATGTGGGGTGTGAGAATATATGGGCAGGTGGAGGGATAAGTGTCGGCACCAACACGTACATGTCACATTATATGTAGCCTGTGTATGCGCAGATATAATAAGATATAGGCTTGCTTGCCAAGGTGGTGTGAGTCATCTGTGCTAAACTCTAAGGGTAAAATCTCTAAGAGGCAACAGTGCAGGATAAGAGAGCCTGTGACAGAGACAGAAGGGGGGGAAAGAAAGAGGAGTTTGCATGCATGTCTCTGTGTTCTCCCTGTATTTCCCCAGTGGATTGTATCCAGCGTGGTGTAACGAGATGATCTACTCTATTTTTTTCCAAAACGAACAGCACAATCTGTACAAAGAGAAAAGCAAGAAATCGTCCCAAGTGGACAGATAATGGTTTGCCCTCAGTGCGTTTTAGCATTTCAGACCTGTACGAGGTAAAATAACTTGAAAGCTTTTCTCTAATTGTTTTTTTCAATGTTTGATTGGCGGGGGGGGGGGATAATGACAGCCTCCGTGTTTCACCCACATCCGCAATTCCAGTTGGAAAAATGTCACATTATTCCTCAACTCCATCGCTGGACCTTCCAAGCAAAACAGAGAGCCGAAGAGCCAGCTTCATCCTCTGATCTGGGTGCCGTGCGGAGAGGTTGTCTCGTGGATCACTGCAGCAGTTTGGCAAAAATCCGATTTTAATTGAGCGTGACACAACGACTTGACCCGGATCCTGCTTTCTGTTAACATGACTACAGGTGTCTGTATTGAGATGAGCTGCCAGATGAGCTGTTGTCAATTATTTCAGCTCGGAGAGGAGAACAGGCTTCCTTTTAGAGCTTCTCACACCGTGACACACGATGAGTCATTCTTTGCACAGCCACTGGAGCCAAACAAACATCCATCAGTGCAGCGGAAAATGAAGAATGAAAAGCTAAAAAAAAAAGAAAAAAAAACACGCAGCGCTTCCATGAGACTCGACCTAAACAGTGTTGGACTGCAACTAAGTTTTGCATTCAGGAGATCTGCTTTCAAAGGGGTCAGAAGTAAAAGGGATCGAGGTGGCTGGCGAGAGCCAACAAGCAGTAAAAATAACTACATACCAATACAGTCAGTCGTCGGTGTGAGATTGACCTCATGGCGTAACTATGCAGCCATGTCAATTTGTGAAACCCCACCTGCAGCCAGCGTGTTGACACTGCACTGTGATTTGACCTGTTTCTGTTGAAGATTTTCTCCACATGTAGGTTCAATGTCAGCTTTCCAAAAAAGTCAGGAGAAGTCACGCCGTGTGAAGGCAGTAAAGGAGAGCAACAGTGCATTGGACGGGATTTTCCGCTGGTCTAATTTGTTGTGAAAAATATAAGTGCAAATCTATACAGATGTGTGCTAAGCTGACAGTTTGCTGTGATGTTTACAATGATCGTTGTACAGTCACGTGGTGGGAAAAAAACACACCACAGACAACATCACTGTGCATGCAATTGTATGCTCTCGACAACACTGCAATGTGAGATGGCACTTGTGCTTTTATGAAAACAACATGACTCTACTGATGTGCCGTGTCACAACACTGCCTGTGTAATTTCTTTCCCTGCGTATAATTTCTCCTCTTTGTGCGTTTAACCTTTTTCCTTCACTCGCTCACACACAGAGCACCATTTATGACAGGCAACAGCACACAGATTAATAAGTAATTGAATGCTCCATCCTCCCTCCACTCCATGATGAAGTTAATTACACATGCAATGAAATATGTATGAAAACTCTTAATGCGGTAAGCTAATATGAATCATTAAAGTTTTGTAGGGAGCTGTGTGTTACTCAGTGTAACTAAATAAACAGGCATATGAAGGCAGTTATAAAGGGGGGGGGGCACATAAAATAATGGGGGACAGAACAACAGAAACAGGGAGCAGCAGGATGTTTGTTAGTTCTCACTCATCAACATTCGCGAAGCGATTTCTGGACCCACACAATCAATGTAAATCCTATGAGTGATGCAGACCGGCGACATGACGATGACCTACACCATGGCTGCTCAAGTTACAGGGCGAACACAAACCCATTTTTGTCCCTTTTTCCACTCCGTACTCCCCAGCAAAGCAAGTCACTAAAAATGGAACAATACAGCGTATTGTAAACCTTCCTGGTGCAAAAACCCCATGTTTTGTTGCATAAAGTTACAAGAAGCTCTGTGTGAAACATGTCACACAATGACAGGTCAAACCACGGTCAACATGATAAAAGACAAGTAAAAAGCCTTTAATCTTTCAGTTAGTGTTCTTGTTATAACATTAAAGCATTGACTGCTCAGTGCTTAAAACCAGGCCGTAATTTCCACCCGGCACAGCTATACAGATTCAGGACTGTTAATTAATCATGCTGTGAAATAGTTAATAATGATAATAACAAGGTCAAATGGTGAACCCCAACGAAACACCTATTCATTTCTATTCTACGAGGTAATTCTTTGAAATGTGGCATTCGACCTTTTGACTTCTTAAGATGCTGCTGAGCTGCTGAATCTCCCCCGACACCTTTACAGCAGGTGGTTCCAAACTTAACCCATGAGCCACTTTCCACACGCTGCATTTCAACCAAAACACAGAGCTCGTGAGTTTTTAATAAATGTTCACACGTTGCAATCTCTCCTCATTAGCTGAATTAACATAAAGACTGTAAAATAACTGCAGGACTTCAATGGGAGATCGGTGGAAAACAAACTGAGATGTAAATATTGTTTTTTTCATTGTTAACGGAAACCAAGCTGAGAGGGAGGAAGCTGCCTCTGTGGCTGATTCAAGATGCAATTTATTCGTTTACAGGGAGGTTGCACCTCCTGCACACAGGTTTCAATTTTCTTCTGACAGAAGCTTCGGTGGAAGCGCCCCTTAAAAATTTCAGCGACTGTCATGAGCACACTCCACACAACGCACGCTAATCATTTATTCATACTAATCCAACTTTGTATCCGACAGTGTCACAGGTGCACAGCACACCTGTGGACACAATATTTCCTAAAATCAGTCAGCGTGCTGAGAGCCGCACACCGTGCATATAAAAATGAATGGAGAAAAAAAAAAAAATTAAGAAAAGAGGAGAATCTTCCGACTTCCTCAGAGGTCACAATAAGAGGAGCAAGACTGGAATAGGCAAACGATAAGTGAGGGAGAGAGGAGTGAGTCACTCCCGCTATCTCCCCTGACAGCTGTTTCCATCTAACAAGCATGCAAGTATGCTCAATTCAAAGCACTAGTAGCAGAGTGCATGGAGTCAATTGAAATGATACCTAACACACGCTGGATGAGACAATTTCGTGGCTTCAAAGATAGTTCAAAACCAGGACACAGACTGTTGTGAATTTTATGTGAACCTACCTACCTCTCTCTCTCTCTCTCTCTCTCTCTCTCTCTCTGACACACACACACACACACACACACACACACACACACACACACACACACACACACACACACACACACACACACACGTGTGAACACTGAGATGAAAAGGATTTTATTTAGGTACACAGTCATGCCAGCAGTCTCAAACGGTGTGCTGAGGATTAAAGCAGGAAGGTGTTATTAGAGTAACAAACATTAGCCAGAATAATTGAAACAGTGACCCTGTGGACGGTGTTCTTATTGAGATGGAGCTTCTGTTAACACCACTTTTATATGTGAATTAAAATACTGCTGGATGTTACAAACTGCACATAAGAGCAAATTCTTTTCCATAATAAAGTTTTGAGGGAAGAGTGAATAAAAGTCACAGTACCGATGAACAGAGGTCAGCTTGGTGTATATTTGAGTTCTAAAAAAGTACAACTTGGCTCCAACCTTTTTCGTATTCCTTGCAAACTGTCATCAGCAAAAATCATCACTAAGTTTTACATTCCTACACTTTTCTTGTTTACATGAGGAACAAAGAATAGAATTGGTTTGTTCTCGCACTCCCACTGAGAGACCGTCACAATTATTCCTCTGTAAACAAGAAAGTGAGCAAAACCAATTAATTTGCAACACACATCTTAAACTTGCCGGTGGAAAAGTTGGTAGCTGGTGTCTGGCAACGGCGCTGTTTGTTTACAGTCTTTAGGTTGCCGCTGCAAACCACGTACATGGTCCAGACTACAGCGCACCCTCCATGCTGAAATACAGCGGACCCTGTCCGGCTGCAGCTATGGGGGGGGGGAGGGGGGGGAGTAAACAAGGAGTGATGGAGAGCTGATGGAGGAGTGGAGGGATAGAAGGATGTCAGAGGAAGTTGGAGTGGGAACCTGCTCTAGTTTTAAAGGTGAGGCTAAATAAAGCTTCGATTAGGACTTACTTTCTGTGTGGGTTTTGTAAGCGTGGGTGTGTATGTGTGTGTGTGTGTGTGTGTGTGTGTGTGTGTGTGTATGTGTGCGCGTGTGCGTGTGTGTGTGTGTGTGTGCGCGCTCTAGTACCAGACCCTCTTGCCACTGTGATGGAAGTAGGCCAAAACAGTGGAGAGAAACAGGAGGAGGGAAGCATGGCAGCAGCTGAAGAAGACAAAAACAACCTGAGGAAAATGTTTTGATTGCTGTTTTTTCTTTCACGCTGTATAATGCAGCTATACCGGCTCGCGTGTCGGATAATGGTCACGCTCTGACGGTGTGCATATCAGCCTGTTAAATATGCTAGCAAAGGCTGTAACTTCATAGCTTGCCAGCCAGCGGTGAGATGGCGTCTCCCCTCTGCTCAGGAGCCACAGCGTCTGCACTTAGCTTCCAGGGATTAGAGCTCAGCAGCCGAGCTTGACAACACACAGGCAGGAGTGTAATCAAGTCAGAGAGAGGGAGGTGTAATCAGCATTTCCCCTCCAATCAGCCCCAAAATCACTGTCTCTAATCTGCAGCCAGCCATTGATGGGTTTGATTGATAGGATGGATTTGTTATCTGGCTGTGGGGGTCTGCAGGGAGCAGAACAACAAGCAAGAGCAAGAGACACAGTCAGCTTATCAGCTATCGCTACATTTGTTACCGCTCCCCTTGTTGAGCAAGCAGAGCTTTTCCTCACAGGCTACAACTGCAGCTCTCCTCTCATTTATCATACAGAAGAATTAAATGTGGACACTTCAAAGTACTTCCACACACAAGGGTCCCCGGGGGCATGTGTTTTCTCCCTGTTTAAAAAGGAAAGGGCCTATCCATCACTGGCTGTTTGTGACGGGAACAGAAACCACAGAGAATTTCTGTACGTGACTGCGTGTTTGATTCGGTGAGTGTGCTGAGTGTTATGCGTGCATTAATTACTTGCATATCTGTGTATTTGTTTATGATTTATACATGTCAGATGCAGGCGGGAGATAAGGCTTGGGACGGAATAATGCTTTTTCAGCAAGCAAATACCGTGACTGTAGCATCTACTGCCTGCAGTTTTTTGATAAATATTGCTCCTCTGCTGCACACTGCACTGAAAAATCCTCACAAATGTTCAAACAAATGTGCTCATTTTCAATGAGCATGTGATGAATGAGCTCCATTGATTTTGTGCATGAAGCCAAAACAATGGAGACCAAGACAAATGCAGAGCCTGTTTCAGATAACAAGGCAGCCGCACCAGCATGCGTGACGTTGTTTATGTACATTTGAAGACGCTGGGCCGACCAAATCAAGAGAATAAAGAAAGCACATAACTAAGACTAGACGACAAAATTATCATCCAGCTGGTTGGTTGTACAGGGATGAATTGAGTTGTAGATGAGGCTCACTGCTGGTAAAAACAAAAGCGTTGGCTCAATGGTATCAACCTGCCCCAAGACTTTCTTCAGTAGCATCACCACTACAACCTTTTGAAGCAGTGGCTTGAAAAGATTGTTCACTAATCCATTCATCGACTCACCATCAATTTACTTCTTCAATACACATGATATATCATGATAGCACTATAAAAAGAAGAAGCCCGCCTGTAGCTTTTTCTCCGCCTCAGCCTGGCAGGCCTGAAGCCAACCCAAAGATAAAATCTGGGCCGACCCGGGGGTCTTGTCCCACTTGGCTGCGCCTGGTGCTTTTCCAAGAGGAAGCAGAAAGGGGTCTTCCTAATCAGATGCCAAAACCACAAAAACACAAAGGTGAAGCAGTCGCAGCTGCACATGCAGTCCCTGACAGAGAGGTAAGGCTCACTGCAATACAAAAGAAACACATTGTGTCTGCTCGTGTCCACAAGCTCATCTGTTCGGTCATGACCCGATGAAGAGTATGAGAATGTAGACCGACTGGAAAATCTGAGAAATCTCCCTCCACAGTGACATTTGACAGTCTGAGGGGAAAAAAGCATTTAAAGATGGCCTTTTCAGGGACTTGGAAGGTAATTGTCACCAGCTGAATATCATCTGAATGCAGAAATCAACTTCAATTGAAATAATCAACCTTTAACTTTTCCTGTGCAACAGCCAGGCAAACTCCATCTGCAGAGGAACATCCTGAGCACAAACTAAAAACAACTTGGGATGACACAGTTTGTTCAATAAAAAAAACCCCTCTTGCATCAGATGGTGCCTGCTTAAATCAAAGGCACCTTGATCAGCCAGGCAGCCAACCAGAATCACAGCGACACAAACACCCGAGGGGGGCAACTCCATGACTGACTGAAAATAAATAACAAAGAAGCGCATTTTGAGGTTTTAAATTCAACAAGTGAACCTCACTCTGAGCCGGTGCGCCAAGTGTGCTGAGCAAGTAATGCCCACCCTGAGCTACGGAGAAGCAGAGAGACTCAGCAGCATCAGCCGCCGCAGCAGGCGGCGGTGGCGGTGGCGGTGGCGGCGGCGGCGGAAAGGAGAGAGTGTCTGTCAAGGCTCTGTCCAGCTCCTAATGGGATGTTCTTGTTGTTGCCAGCGGATAACTCTCATCCTGTGTTCTGGACTACAGATCAAAGAGGGCCTGGCCTACACAGAGGCACCACGGATGAGGAGGACAGAAGCAGACAGCAGAGTGGGAAGGGTAAGTAAAGGGTAAAAACAGGACCGAAGGCAAGAAAACAAAGGCAGCAAACAGGTATGAAAGAGAGCAGAAATGGATGAATACATGACCTTAAGAGACGAGCGCAGCTATTGTGTCCATCTGTTGACTCTCACAAGCAGATTATGGCTCACTCATCCATTTACTGCTTCGATTAAGGCGAAGGGAAGGAAGGGAAATTGAGGAGGAAAAGAGCAGGGACCAAAAGATTGAAAGCCAGACCTTAAAGTCAAGTGGGATTGCAGTGTTTTATTTAAACCTAATCCAGGAGAGCTGGGAGATTGATAAGGCTGTGTGTACACACCCGGCACGACAGCATCGCTGAGAACATATTTGTCCAGCAGGAGTCATAACCACACCGACTTTGTGAGGGGGCTGTCCAACAGAACAGACAAAGGGACGTGACTCCAAAAGATGCGGTATACTTGCTGGGTCAATAAAAAGGTGAAGTGGAGCACTGAGGCACTTCATGAGGGAGGCTGGCTTTGCTTGTGTACCATGCGAGTACTTTGTTAGGGGTCAGTTGGCAGCGTCTGGGCAAAGCTCTTTGTTAACTGATGTGGAAGCAGCCTTTAAAGTTATGAATGGCAGGTGATGGCCCTGGGAAAGAAACTTGTGATGCCAAAAAGCATGGTAATGGGTGGACACTTGAAGTCGTATGCCTAAACACGCGCACGCACTCAAACACACAACCCACACGCGCACCTGCGTGGAGAACGACGTCCTCGCCGCCGCACCGATAAAAGCGTGCTCCAACACTTTCGCCGCGGACCTTTGACATAAGGACGGAATCTAAAGGAGAGGATTGTTTCAGAGAGTCGACTAATGCGCGCTACACGCTGGGCCTCATGAGTGGGATGAAAAGTAGCTTTTTAAATGTCACAAAATGTAGCGATGCATGATTCTGAGCACGGGCAGGATTGCCATTACCGCTGCGACGACTGCCGCGAGATTCATGTTCCACTGTGGCTCGACCATGATCTTTCTATAATCAGGCGAATAAGTGAATGCAAGGCGATGCACAGCTCGAGTAGAAAGGACTGAAGGGTTGCGATATGCTGAAAGACACAGAAGAATAGATTGAATGTGATGGAGTGCCTCTTCTGCCACAGTTCAAGAAGGAGGCGACAGAAAGAGGACAATTTCTGTGCCGACACAGTGTCCAGGTTTAGTGATGGGATGTTAGCCATGATCTACTTATTCAATAAATCCTCGAGATCACAATCTCAGTCGGAACAAATTACATATAAAGAATCTCAGCAATTACAAGGCATTGAGACAGAACAGCTTCAAAGCGACAGAATATGCATTCCTAACAGCCATAAGTGTTCCCAACAAGACAAATGGGAGCGCGAGGCTCCTAATGCTATGATTTACAAATGAAGACATTGATCACTACCTATGCAACTCACAGGGGAGAATCCTAAAGTCTTCTCTGCCACTGAATCAAAAGTCGCTGCGGTAAGCAAAATCCAGGCCAGGTAATGAAACGCGAGCTGAAGATCTGGTTTAGGGTGACCTTGGAGTTGGTCCCCTCCTGCAGCGGTGCAGAAAACGACTTAACAGTGTGTTCGGTTACAGGTGCAGCGAAGCCGAGATGTTAAACCTGCCGCGTGCTTTCATTTTTCTGGAGTTCACAGCACCGACTAGAACAAGTACGTAGAAAAATTGAAGAGCATGAGGACTTGGTCACTTCCCATTTTGCTTGGCGCTAACTTGTTATACCAAGAGAAAACAACTTATTGGCAGGTGATCTGGTGGTGTGATTAAGATTGTTAATTTTTCCCTTGAACGTCCAAATCAGGTCCACTTAAACAATGAGTTGCAAAAGACCGAGCTGGCTAAACTATGGAGGCCGAATCAGCACTGACAACACAAAACAGATCTTTTCTATGTTGTTGGGTTTTTTAGCTAATCACCATCTCTTTATATCCCTTTTTGGCACTGGAAGCAGACACAAAATGCAAGAAAGGGAATAGGTTTGGAAGGCGCAGTCCTTTCTTGAGGTGACAGAATAGAGAAATGCATCCCATGGCTTGAGTCCACCGAGAAGAGTGTGAAGTCACATTGGGGGAACCATTACAGCCAGTGGCACAGCAATGGATGGAGAGAATATACAAAGATCTATGCACAGAGAAGGAGGGAGGGGAGGGAAACATATTTTTCTGTTTTATGTTGTTTGTCCGGATGTAAGAAAAATAGCTGGAGCCGTGGATGGTGCACAGGGATTAGGCTTGTTTAGCCCCTCGCAAACACATACCGAGGCTCGGCACACACTCGAACACACACACAGGGACACGCCATCTTCTTTTTGTCCATGCACAGATGCATGCAGGCACTCACGCCCACAAATGTATTTGTTGTTTGGAGAAGGAGAAGACGAAGAAGAGTGAGGGGACCGGAAAACAGTGCGGTGAAGCAGATGTAATTACAAAAGGCAACACGAGCCGGCGCGTCCCCGAGTCTCTCTGACCCACACGGAGGAAGTAAGTCACAGCTTATCAGGGTGCCACAGAATGAGGAAATCTTCCAGCAGCGGTGGCAAGTGCTCCCTGCTCTTTTCAGATGTGACACACTGGGAAGATGACGGTGGCGGTGTTCGAGGGTAGTGGAGGGGGGAGAGCAAATGAGGAAATAGTCCCAAACCCCGGCACTCCCCTCGCTCGCGCTCGCAGGCTATCTCTGCCGTTTCTCTGGTTTGCTGCAAGAAGAGTGATATGAGGCTGATAAACCCGGGCAGTTCAACTGTAACATCACACACACACACACACACACACACACACACACACACACACACACACACACACACACACACACACACACACA
>JAUESE010000057.1:9001470-9012784 GCA_032274725.1 Malacoctenus triangulatus | reverse complement strand
ACACACACACACACACACACACACACACACACACACACACACACACACACACACACACACACACACACAGAAAAACCGAAAAGAAGGAAATGATGTGTTGCTTCCAGACAGACAACTAAATGCATATCCCAGGTAAAGCTCCCGGATTATTTATTCACAAATTTAATTGTCTACCGTCATGTGAATAATAAAGAAACAAGTGGTATTTTTGTTTGGTACTTCAGCTGCCTCTAATATTGTTTGGCTGTTGCTGGTGTTAAAGATGTGTGAAAGTTTTTTCGACTTTCTTTTTTTTTCTCCCCCTGCTATTGGAAGATCCTGTGGAGAGATTTGACAGGTGCTGTCAGATGACAAAATGAACAGCGAGGGGATGAAGATGGGTATTTTTCTGACAGATTTATTGCAAAAAAGTGTAGGTGCAGCCCATTGGGCTCGAGTGTTGAACGCTGCTGCAAAACACACGCGCGCTCACAAGTGTATGCACACAGATAAAAAACTAAAAAGTTGTGTTTTTTTAAGGGGGGGGGGGGTTGCGTAGATGAGCGACAGGGAAAGAATACAAAATAGGATAAAATAACGAGAAAGCAGCCACTGAGGACGGTATCTCCAACAACATCTATAAATCTTGTGTTTCTGCAGCCAGTTTCCGCTGTGATTCTTGGGTTTTACATGCGAAAAAAACAGAAAGGTAATTGGAAAGATTTTAGACAGATTGATTCAATTTGGGTTTCACTTTTCTTGTCCTAAATAGATTCAGCTCGTTATTCTTGGCATTTTATTTTCATATCGGTAATGAGCCTGAATATACTCCTTGCATTGGCTTACGGAATTAATGTTCTTATGTTTGTGTCAAGTAAAATACTGCAGGCCTTTTGAAGGTGCACAGGAGCCAACGTGAAACGGGCCCATTAGGTGTAAAATTGACTCTGAGATGGTCCCAATCCCTGGAATAAATAGAACCGAGCAGCCACGAAACAAAAGAACAACCTCTTCACAGTGCACTTTCCCACCAGGATGCAGTTCCCATTACCTCTACTGATTCACCGGAGGTAATCACCAATATGGCTCTGGAGAAATCGCAGGGATAGGGAGCGGGGAGGGGGGAGGGGGGGAGGGGTCTGTTAAACAGAAAGAATGAGGATACATGGAGGGGCCTTTGAATGAAATATGGCTTATATTATTTCTTTCTGCTCTCCAGACAGGGCCGTCTGTCATGGCCAGGAAGGGCCAGAGAAAGTGGGCTAAGTGGCCAGGCCATTTCTTGTGCCTTTCCAAGTGGCTGGATAGATATTAGGATTTTACAGGCTATTACACATGATAATTGCACAGCATATTGAATTTTAGGCAATCTTCTCACACCGTCTCCCTCTTTCTTGCTTCGTCTTTTTCTATAAATAAACATTTTACAGTATGCAAAGTATTCATCATACATGCACTGTGGTTTAAACGTTGTTTGTGACACGCAATCAGCGGCCGTGGTGTTGATGTAAATTCAATAACACCACTATGCTAATTGCATGGCTCAAACCCAGCTTTTGCTCTTGAGATATTTATCTAAGCCAATTAAGCGAGAGGCGGGTTGGGGACGGGGCGTAATCCTTGTTTGAATGTTACAGTTCACATTCAAGAGCAAAGTCAAGAGCGGATCTTGTCCTCTTGAAGATAGCGACAAAGCTCGCATGCTGTTTATTTTTATTTACGGCGTGAATTTTGAGGAAGAATTGCCCACAACATTTCAGTAGGTGTCCTTGAACAACATCCTCAACACACTGTCAGTTTATGTCACTCTTGTGTAGATGTTTCCATATCTTCCCTCATTAAAAACAAGACGTAACAACAACATTGCTTGTCCTCCCAAAATACCCCACTATAAATATACTAACTGCAAAAAAAAAGAGAAACAAGGCCAAATGTTCAGCGCAAAATAAAATGTTCCATTTAAAAACATAAACCAAGATGTCATCTTTAAATAAAGCCTGCACCAGAAGAAAGCTGAATTAAAATGAGGGCCAATTTGGTGCCATTACTAAAATTAGGCCCCAGTGACTGCAGCATCAAACAAATTAAAGAGGCAACACTGACTCTGCCACGTAAGTGGCAACACAGTAATTTCACCTTGGGAAAAAAAAAAGATGCTTTTAGCATTACCTCATCTGAATTGTGACTGTTGACCAACATACTAAGTAGCACATCCACGGACTGGCTGTTTACACAGACACACCACAAGAACAAAAATATACGCAGCTTTCTGTGAAATCCCGTAATTCGTGGTTGCATAACATTTTGTTTTGGAGTTCATAAAAAAAAAAAGTATTCAAAAGGAGGTAAAAATAAAAGATTCCACAGAACGAGAGTAACAGAATGACAAATTAATTCTCTGATTTAAACATAGGTGTGATCTAAAATTCAGCACATGTGTTCATGTTGATCATTTTGAAGTCTTTCTTTAACATCATCAAAAAAAACTATTTCTGCTTAAGATTTTATGCATCTTGACAGACTGACAGTTCCCGTCCAGTTTGGTTTGGTACGACTGTCAGAAAAAAACAAACATTTGTTTGATTCACTCTACTCGCTACAACCTTGCTTGAAGATTTCACCATCTTCTTCTGTTGCCATTTGACAGTTTTCAGTCTCACCACAGCTCCTCACAGTAAAAAACACTGTACGTTTGCTGTGGTCAAGAGACGAGAGAGAGACTTGTGATGTGTACAAGCACTTCAACAGCATTAGCATGTTCATCAGCCTGCTCACTGGCAGGGCTTAGCTATGATAAAGAGGACAGAGAGAAGACAGATTATGAAATGCTGATGGAGTACCCTCAGCACCACCATTTATCAACATAATTAACCATAATCAGCAGAGAGGTGGATGATGGAGGGGGGAAAAAAGACTGTAAGTAAAATTGTATTTAAGGGGGCAGAGCTGCAAAGAAAATCAAACATTTACTGTCAAGTTAAAAACTATAAAATCTCCATAAAATAATCAGGCTTGAATGTTCGTCTTTATGTTATTTTACTGTTAAATATGAATGTGATGGAGGCTAGTGAAACACTCAGCACAGTTCTGAATCTATCATCTGCAACGCTTCTATTTTTTTCCGAGTCACCTGCAGTAAGAATCTGCATTTGCTCTCAGTAACTGTGTGTTACACCAACATGTAATGTATGCATCGTCTGAATGTGATTTTGCTCCGCAACAAACTGCAAATTTAAATTGTCTGCCGCACATATTCAGATGGCATCATTAGTGGGAGTGATGTGTGTCTCAGCTGCAGGGTCCGCGTGAGAGCGGTGAGGAAATGCGAGCCCAGGTTCACGCCGACGCCCGCGTGCGACCACAGTCGCACACAAACACACCGCAGCCTTGTCGAACCTGGGCTCCATCAAGTGTCCGTCTCATCTTGCATAATTTCAATAAGTGTTCGCCCGGGTCAGCAGACGCGCCGACAGATCAGCTGAAATAGCCAGTCAGCTCACGCCGTGTCTCCAGCCAAGTCCCATTACACATGCTGATCTGTTCGTCGCCATTCATTATTAACCGCCCAATGCAGACGAGGCTGTGTAGGCCACTTTATGGGAGTTTAAATTTTAAATACTTTGAAATTCCTGGGTAATTTGGCCAGTGACCTGACAGCTGAAAGGTGCCTTGCTGCATACGATTTCACGGAGACTTGGAGCTAATATAGTGGGGACTGCATTGCAGCTCTTAAAACGTCAAACGATTATCTTTATTTTTGTTATAATAAATGTTATCAAAGGCTGGAAGTATTTTCACTAGTCAAAGTGCTCTGTTGAGCTTCAATATTTTATGTTTATTTATTTATACTTCATCTGAATTAACAATTGATGTGGGGGGGAAAAAAAAGCTGAATTTGTATTCCGTCAACATTTTAAAATTTTGATTACAATTCACAGCTCCCGGTGTTTCACTGAGTTCTGCTTTTTTTCAAAATTGTCTCCTAGAAAGGTCACAAGGAAACTTCTATTGAGGCACCTTTTTAATTATCTCCGTGTATGTATGGAGCGGCTTGAGTGTAACGTGTTTCACAAGCAAGTCTGCCACAAGCCATTCCCGTATGACCCTGACCTTTTCAGGAACTAATAGAATTACAGCACACTGAATGCCAATTAAATAAACACATAAATGGAAAACAAAACAGGCAGCAAGAGCACGGGAGTGTAATTGCTATACAGCCCCTTAAGGTAAACACATGTTCCCGCAGTAGGCAGCCCTACCAAGATGTAGGGTGATGGAGAGAGAGGAGGAGGAGGAGGAGGAGGAGGGCGTTTGTGTGTTTGCGTGCGTGCGCTGAGAAGACGAGGGGGAGGCAAACAGGCGAGGAAGGTTATCCTGCGAATGTGTTGTTAATTTAGCCATGTTTTAATTAGCTCTTGTGCCAGCGAGAGGCAGAACAGAGGGAGCTGACGGGGAGCCCTGAAGATCTGGGCAGACCGGCAGGCTGAAGGAGGCCACCAGATTGGCATGCCTGAGTCCAGCCTGTCTCCAACCTGCAGCTGGTCACACACATCGCCCCACAGCTGCTCCAAAGGCCTAAGGTAAGAGAAATAATGACGCGATCATAGCAAAGAGCCTGACAATAACGCCACACACATGCCGACTCATACTACTTTAACAAACACCTATCCTATCGTTTCATATTTCTATTCCTCTTGTGTCTTCTGTCTCGTTTTAATTAAAATGATGTTCCTCTTTTTTTTTTCCTTTCCTCTCTACTTAACAATGCAAAGACAAGATCTGACAGTTGCTTATGATAATGCTCCTGACTCCGTCTCTCTAAGGGACAGTCTGTGTTTACAGAGTTCACACTTGAGCTACGTTGAAGGCTGGGTGGGTGTGCCACTAGGCCGGCTGATGTTTGAAGAGTTTGACTATTTTATGAGTCTCAGTCTGAGAAAAAGGGAGGAAAAAAAAAGGAGGGAGAGAATAGTGACAATCCCTTCTGAGCAGCAAACAAAGCATGCCCCAAGGAAATAAGCAAATATGAGCCTAACTGCCTCGGTTTTTCTGAGGGGATTTATGACATGCCGTCTTATTATCTGTAGGTCGGATTACTGCCACACGCTCCACTCCAAAATAAAGAGGTTCCATGCCACAAAAAGCCAAATTCTCCAGCTGTGACACACTCGCCTGCACTTTCAGCACTGATTTAAAGGGATGACGACCCCGTTACAGTTTTTTTGGTTGCCGACGGGTTAGTCACCCTAAGCCTGATAGACCCACTCGCCAATCCTCTTGTTTGTCTTAGCACTTGATGCATCAGGACAAAGTAAAAGGTCAAGAGGACACGGGCATTTTTCCATGGTGACACCACCCTGATGAGCCATCCACTTGAAATGGATCGTAATTGGTCGGTGAGTGCCCCGGTAATGTGGCGGAGCTCTCCAGTGAGACAGATTAAGCTACCTGCAGATGAAGATAGGGCAGGGCCTGGGGACAGGAGGGAAAAAGGGTCCCCTACTTGACTTTGAAGACAGAGCGAGAAGATGGAGAGTTTGAGATGAAGGAGGCTGATTAACATATTGTGCTGAGGAAGAAAAAAAAAAGCCCCTATCTCCCAGTCACTCACTGTCTGGGGAAATATGCAGCGGCCGCCACAGCTAATGGGAGCCAGCATGTTTATTGTCCTGTTAATTAACAAGGATGTGGTTTCGGCTGTAAAGATATGTACTCTGCGAATTCAGGGAGGATGCAGGAAGTAGTGAACAAAGAGCTGTCACAACACACAAGCACAGGCGTCTCTACTCCAACAACGAAGACAAATATTGTTGGTCAGCCCCTTTTTAACAATTCTCCTGTGAGCGGTTAGAAATTTTCCCCGCATCGCTGCTGAGTAATTGCGTGGCGCGGGCCATATTTCCTGAAGCCGAGGGATAGGTAGCTCACTTGTCTGCCAGTCGACTTGTTTGATCTCCAAACTTTGATCACACAGAATGTAGAGTTGGGCAGTCGGATTTGACTGTGTCCCGCAGTTTGAAAAGGGAGCCACAGTATGATTTATCTTTAATACTGCTTCCTGTGCCTTTTTCCATCCTCCTCTCCTTTGCATTGCTTTATTTACTTGTTTTAAATTCATGATCGTACAAGGCTTCTGGGACATCTGGTGGAGGTAACTACGGCGCCGGTGTTTCGAAGCAGACAATACCAACTCGGCATCAATGACATGTTCGACATGAAACGCTCCCTGAAACAATCAAAAGCTGCAGCACTCAGAGCTCACCACATGGTGACAAATGCTTCCTGATAAGACACAGGGAACAAAAAATTAACCCCTGGCAATCACTTTCTGGTATCACATCAGATCACTGGAGGAAGGGAGGGTTCTGAAGCGAAGCCTCTGGGCTGACAGCCCCCTACAGTCACCTACAGTCACTTCCATAATTCATATTCCAACCAGCTCCCTGTGATGTTGGACACCAAAATAGAAATAATGGAATTCCTGGTCCTTCTTCTCACTCTCATGACCTCCTATAGGGTGTCCATGAACTGTCCCCCTCCACAAAGACACAGATACACAAATGCAGCGCTCTGGTCCACACCAGCAGCATCGCAGGGCTGTGTAAACTCCTGGACACTAATTGGCCCCTTTTCTCCTTTTCTTGTCGGTCCCTTTGTGCCCATGAACGCACCAGCTAGTCTGTCTAACACACGCTTCTGAAAGGGTGGACACTGTTGCCTGCTCTTATCCAAATACAATACAACTCTCCAAATGAAAGCATAGAGAAAAGACAAGGCCAGAGTCTTGAAAAGTATCTGCGCGGGAGAGAGTGACAGAATGGGGATGAGATGGAGAGCAGAAGCAGACAGCGAGTGTGCACCGGCTGCAAACTGCGAGCCATGAAGGACGCCCATTGAGAGAGCCGACGCAGGCGTCTCACGGACACACAGAGAGGGCGGCGGGGCCGCGGGAAAGAACAGAGGCTCTTCAAAGCTGATTGTGGCATGCATCACTTGGAGCCCGTGCGTCCCACCCACTGTCCAAGGCAGCCAATCAATGCGCCTTTTGTTGTGATGTATGCGACCAGAGGTTTATGGGTGTCCGTGTGCCGCAGTGTCTGGCTACTAAAGCTCTCAAACTGTTACTGTTGATTATAAAAGACCACTGCTGCACTCTCTTGCTCGGCCTCCCCCCCCCCCCCTCTCTCTTTATTCTTCCGTCTACTGCAGAGCCAATTTGCTAATGGATGCAGCAACCTTGTGATTTATTGTTGTCAAAGATACGCTTCAAGTAAAATGCACTAAATGATTTAAGTTTGCGGGCAAAATTTACATTTGAAAGCCAGCCCACTCTGGAGAGTGCCTCACATCAAATATGCAAAGTTGATTATGTGGAGCATCTATTTAGTGGTTCTAAATCATTGTTCCAGCCCTCTCAGTGATATTAAACTCAGTGTGGGCTGTCTGTGGTTTGTGTCTTTCCTCCGATTTTGTAGCTCTAATGGAAATTAAAAGAGCTACCAAAACAGCAACAAAACCGACAGTCTTCTCCGTCTGGCACTGCTGGTAATAAATCTGCCAAAAGGTTAGGACAGTTTCTCAGACTTTGACTGGAAACTTGAGTTAAAGGTCTGAGAGCTGCATGCCGAAAGAACAGGCAGAGTTGAACGCACCAGCCTGCACTCAATTTCATTTTCTGTCTTTTCCTTCTCAGTATTCACCGCAGATGGCGGGCGGACCATCACTTTTTTTTTTGTCCTCTCACTTGTGTAGGCATGCCAAATCTATAGCTCTCTATCTATCTAACCCTTTTTAACCTTTGTCAGCAGAGAGTTATTGCAGACACGGGCCCAAAGGAATGTTTGAGAGCTCCCCTGGGTGTTTGGATGCGGCTGAAACCAGCTGTGGCTCTGCAAAAAACGGGCAATTCATGGCCGCGGACGCAATCATGTTCCTCTCACTGTCAACTGTTTCACTTGTGCCAATCTGTCTTACCACCCAACGCACCCTTTTGTCTCCTCTCCGATTATTCCCCCATGCACTCGTCTCCTCCCTTGGCACTCCTTCACACGTGCAGCACAAAGTCAGCAGGGGCAGACAAGGACAAAATGTCATGCTGGGAATTCGGAGCGAAAGTCATCAAACCTCGTACACAGCCCAACAACAATTTTTCGTTGATAAATGGGAAGGACCTGCCTGCGTAGAAGTCTCCTGGTGTTCCAAACACCTGATGATTTGTAGAAGTATGGTAAAAGTAGTTGATAAAACGACTTTATGGTGAGATGATGCAATCGGGATTTCAGAGACCAATTAGGAGATAACAGCCTGTAATAGAGCGCTTTAAAAAGGTCAATCCAAACCAAAAATCGAAAACAAGCTCTAAAACCTGGACAAATCAAATAATTAAACTTGAACATAAAGAGCAATGGCACAAAACACTGTAATGTGTGAACACAGCGACTTACAGACAGCCAGATAAAATCTGACAGGCTTGTTTGACAAAAATCTGGTGAGAGAAAAAGAATAAAAACAGAGCAATGTGCTGAATTTATTAAAAGGAATCGTGCGTTCAATTTTTTTGTATTCGTAATAAAAAGTCGTGAGACACTGGCAGAGCTGACTGCTGACACAAGCCAAATCGTCCATATCTAACCGCCAGTCAGACTGAACGGGGTGGAGAAGAAGGCTTTGCAGCAGTTTTACGTCGGTGTTGAAATTAATAAAAGCAGCGATTTACCGAGTTATAGGGCTTGAGATGCACCAGTGTGCCTGTGTGTGTGTGTGTGTGTGTGTGTGTGTTTGAACACGTGTGAACTGTGGCTTAACCCGTGGCTGAGGGCCAGCGCTGCGACGCGCATGGAGACTGTCAGGAACATGTTAAATTCCCAGCGAGCCGCCCTGGGGCGCTGCCTTCGGGTCTCGCTACCAGCAGGCTCCCCGACACAAATGGACTGGCGTATAGCGAACAGGATTGCGGCCTGACTTCGACCTGCTGCTTTCACCGCGGGGAGAACAGTGTACCACGCTGTCGAGAGGTAATTCGCCCTCCATGCCTCAGCACAGACCCAAGCACTTTTCAAATGTCATTAGTCATTAAAAACGATCCAACAGTGATCATTTCAGCACTTTCAGATAAATCACAGCACATTTGACACTCGGGGCCCGTTTCTATTCTGCACTGATGGATGTGGAGGATGCGTTTTGCAGGCGACCTGAGGTGCGGCTCCACACTTGGCTGGATTTGCTAATCTGCGAACATGTATTTCACTGATGTGTCAAAAACAAATATTGATTGATGGAAACAAATGCGACATGCAAATGAAAAATAAAGGGGGGAGGACAAGTCTGATATGCAGGCACTGTAAACAATCTCGAGGAGCACAATGGCGAGGCGCAGGCGTCATCAGCTTCACGCTGAATTTAAAGTGCGGCACATTTAAGACTTCCTACTCCAGGGCAGGGCATGAAGACACATCCTGACCTTTTAGTTGGTGACGCAAATCGGCTGTATGTTTCCTTCAGCCCCCCCTTTTTTTAGGAGAGAAGCTCTGAGCGTTAAGTGACTCATCAATATATAACACTTACTTTACCCCACTTTCGATGTGCAGTTGAAATTCAGCCACAGCGAAGCACACAGACGGCAAAGCAAAACCAAAACTGTCATGGGAAAACAGCCCAAACACATTACATGTCTGATTCGTATCTGGCATTTAAATCTGTCCCTGCTCTGCTCGGCTGTGCTTTACTGAGACTGGGCCTGCATGTATGATCAAACAGAGAGATAGGACGACTGACTCTCCTTCCCCTTCACACCGCGCCATGTTGAAAGGCTTCATTAAAGCACAGGGCTGGAGATACAGTATCAGAGGCAATTTTCCATGCCTTTCCTTGGGAAAAAAGAGGATCCCATTGTTAGAAACAGAGGGAAAAAAGTCTGTCAGGGCCTTTAGATGAGATATAATACAGTGCTCCACCGCCTCTGTGCTGTAATCTACAGTGATGTGCTTGGGCTAATAGGAGTCTGACCTGCAATAGAGCTCATTGGGAGCCATGCAAAGAGGGAAAGTACAGGAAAGGAGGAAAAATGGGAGGGGAAAGTAGGAGGGCAGGAGAGAGAGAGATGAGGCGAGGGTGCAGGATGGGGAAGATAAAGAGAGAGAGATGGGGGAAGAATGGTTTGAAATTTTCTGACAATGAAATGTCTCCAGTAATTGTTCCTGCAGTGATAAATGGTGTCCCATTGTACAGTGGGTCTCCTTGTCCTTGGGAGTCAAAGAGATGAGGGGAGAGCGGAGGGGAGCAGGGCAGACAGGAGGTGTGCGTGTGTACGTGCGTGTGTGCGCGTGTGTGTGTGCGTGTGTGTGTGGAGGAGGGAGGGGGAGGGAGGGAGGCAGAGATGGACTGGCAAAGCAGCATTTAACTTGGCTCCGGCTGCAAGCAGTCAACTTTCGGCAGATGACGGTTTGCGTCTCAGTGTGAGCATGTGTATGCTATATGAGTGCGTGCGTGTGTGCGCATCTATACATGTGTACACTGGTACTTGCGCGTCACTGCTTTCTGTGTCTGCGCTCATTTGTGTCTTTGCGCTGTATATGTTGGAGCATTTCTGGCAAAGTGAGCCAGCAGGCAGCACAGTTGTGAGTGGGGTTCGTGCCCTTGGGGAAGAGACTGACAGAATAAAAACACATCATAACACTACAGTAATATTCCCTTGACAACGCGCTCAGAGCACTTTGTGCCCCAGAGACATGTTTTGCAGCCATCCACAGGGAAGAACTTTCCCCATGCAGTGACTTCTTCAGCAGACGGCCTAATCATTTAAAGGATAATTCAAGCAAAATTCCAGCTTCTGCACGCTCCACTGTTGACTCGTCTTTTTGGGGCAATTTTTTGGACTAATATAGATATTGCAAGTTTAATATTATTTATGATACTCCTCCAGCCCCCAAAAAATATTTTAGCAAAGTTATTCAACACCTGCTATTCTGGTTTAGGTTCAATACGGTTTGTTACCAAACCAAGAATATTGCTGGTGGGCTTCTAATTCTGTGGGTGGATTCACTTCAATTTTAAACTTAGCTGCATTATTACCCAAAAGGTAACCGATGTAAAAAAAAAAATATGAAGACGTTCCTGCATGATCCTGCCAACATCATAAAACTGTTTGGCACAGCCTGAGGAGAGAGTGGAGTGAAAGCTTGTAGTAATTGACTATTTGCCTGTCCATCAGCTCAAAGTTTGAGGAGTGTCAGTTATAGTTGGTGAACATGGAAAATGTGTTATAAGACAAGAACTCTAAAAATATCAGATTAACCTTTAATCTCTGGAAAAAATAATACAGGACTTGTTTTTGTTT
>JAUESE010000057.1:8953628-8964027 GCA_032274725.1 Malacoctenus triangulatus | reverse complement strand
TTTCGGGCGGTGATGGTGGGGGGGCAATCAGATCATAGGGAGGGCAGTTGCCCCCCCGTGCCCCCACGGAAGATCCGCGACTGCAAATGAAGCACTAAAAAAGCAAACGTTTTGGTTTGATTTGGAGCGAAATGGGGGATGTGACGTCATTGGCCGAAATTATAATTAATAATATCTCAAAAACTAAAGCAGCACAAACGACGGTTTTAACGGCACAAACCTGCACAAACGGAGCTTTAACGGCACAAACCTGCACAAACGGAGCTTTAACGGCACAAACCTGCACAAACGGAGCACTAACCATTCTCCCTATTTGGCAGAATTTTTGACGTTAGTGGGGTGTCAGCTTCACTCAGCTGAACTAATTCCCGTAAAACGCTCCAAGTGGAACGCGCTGGCGTGCACGAGCTTCCTGTGCTCACGTGGTAAACACAAACAATCTAAACGAAACTTAGCTTGATTAACCGATTCAAACGTTTTTTTTTTTTTTATTAGTTTTTTGATCTGTCAGAACATCAAAGTACACCGTCTCTGTTTGGGACACGGTGCGTAATTCTGAAGCCCGTTCAATAACAAAGTGTCGCTCAAGTGTCTGAAATACTCAGTGTCCGGCAGTATTGGATGTTCAATGCAACGCCAACGTCGACATGAAAACGGTTTCACTCACCACAGCGTCTTCCCTCGTGGCCTCGACTGTAAACCCTAATGCTTTCCGCTCCGATTTCCGCTTGCTCGCTCCGCCAGATGCTTTCTTCATGACTGATGCGCAAAAATCCACTCGAAAGGTAAAGACGAGCTTACTCTTTTGACAAATTAACGCCTCCGCGTCTCTCAAAACTTAGCAAGCGTTTGGGCAGCGTTGCTTGGCAACCCTTGGGACGCGGTTTGTCGTTGAGGCGTGTGCGTTGCCGTAGAAACACTGAGCAAAAGTGTCGTGAATGATCAGCAGAGACTGCATCAGGTGTTCAGAATAACAAGCAGCTGGCAGGAAATTATCAACAATTGTACAAATTCAAGAGCATATAAATGTGATTTATGCACAAACATCAAACATGCACATTCAAAAGCTATTATGAAGACACATATATCTGAGTATGCACTGCAAACATCAGTATGGACATGAAAAATGCAAAACCGATTCTGACTTTACGAGGATGGAGTTTATTCTGGGTCTGCTCTCGTTACTTGGTTTAAATTAATGGGCTCCAGCCGTGGAGACGATGAGCTGACCTGACCCTGGATGGCCCGTCTCTTGTCATGTTCCTGCCACAGCGACAAAGCCTCAACTATTTGAGACACTGGGGATCAATCACACCCACCGCCCGCTCATCATTATACTTAGCAGAGCTCTTACATTCAGAAGTAAATACTAAATGATGCTCTTTGTCTGGCAGGTTGACCCAAGCCTTGACTCTCAATGAGCTGGTTAGAGAGTGGCCTGAGCACTGAATCATTCCAATTTAGAGATGTGGCGCTTTTAATCTTCCAATATTGTTCTTGCCTCTGGAGACTTTCTTGGGTGAACTTGTGCAACTGTTATTAATCTTCAGTGCACAGGCAATTTCTCTAAAAGCCCCTATTTGTTTTTTATGGCTCCATTGAGAAAGGAGGGTATAGCAGCAGAGAGGGGGACTGTAAACAAGGTATGCGGGGAAGGCAAGTTATGTCCCTGTCAGCATTCAATGCTAGTCTCTCCTTCTTTCTCTCGCCCTCACTCTGCTTCCCTTCAGAGGATTAAAAAAAAAAAGAGGAAGAGGGGAGTTTTCGGAAAGCAAACTGAGCAAACTGGAGCGTCAGCATGAATTCAGCCGGACTGAGAAATGATTGTTCAAACCGGGCAGCACTATCTCAATGCTGTGTGGAGAGGACTGGAGCTCGTCTTTGTAGATTGTAGAAACAGGTCTTGTGAGAGTGTTGCATTAAACATGAAAAACATTGTTAGTTCATGCTGCAATGACTCTAAGTGTCCGTCTTCATCTCAAATAGCGAGTTTTATCACCCCAACAGTCAAAGTATTCCCTCAGTCTATGTGCTTCTTTCAAGGACATACACATCTGGTGACACTGGTTGACACATTGAGGATTCATTAGCGTTTGTGGTGCTAATGATGCATTGTGGATAACTAGGTGGTCCGTCAGGTTGGAGAAGATTGGGGCAGAAATAGCGGCATGGAAAAGATACCATAGTGCACCGTGCTTTGATATCTATGTTATTATTTTTCTATGCATCCACACAGTCTTCATCATCAGGCTCTTCCTGGTTTGAACTGCAGCTCGTTTGCCGGGCCACCTTCAGGCTCCTCGGCAACCGTTGACCACTGGGTAGGAAAACAGCAATTATGATATCATTAGAGCAGAAACCGGTACCTACAAAGGAGAAGACCCAGAGGGAGCCAGGAGAAGAAGCCCAGTCAGAAAAGGATAGCAGGGACTTTGCCGCAGAGTCAGTTGCCCTCCAATTACCATGAAACAAGACAAACAGTCATTAGAGTAGACCATTAGGCAGTAGGGAGAGCAACCAGGGGCTTGTTGGGTTTAACAGTTCATCAGGTTGTGAAAGTCACACACACAAGCACAAGGTATACGGGTGTGATAAATGTTATGCGCTGCAAAAGTGAATCAGTATTGTTGTATGTGCCATTTCCTGCTATAGTTTAAGACCATTAAACCAGACACAAAAACAACAACATAAGATACATTATTGTTCGACAGGAACTCGTGACACTAGTCACAAGTATTACAACACACTAAATAAGTACTTTCTCTCTCACCTTTTGGTTAACAATGCAAAAGTGATCATGAACAATAGTAGCAGTATTGTGAGGAAGTGAAATAATACGTCCTATTTTTCTGTTTGTTTGTGACCTCTGGACACTGGTTTAACCTTTTTGGCAGAATAGCGGCACAATGGCCACACGATATTCTTCAATTGATGCCAGTTTTTTCTGTTTGGAGTTTGCATATTGCCAAATGTGCAAAAGAGTTGCCCGTTTGTTTTGTTTCGGGTTTGTTTTTTTTCTCATGTTACTGTGCCAGGTTATTTTTTGGACTCTGCTTGTGCCGAGTGCACGTTGGTACGGGCTTCAGCCAATGACCTTGAGCTGGAAAGGACGACAACCTGCAACAAAACTGTACTAATAATTCGGATCCTAACTTGGACCATGGTTTGTTGTACAAAGTTGTAGTTTAATTCGCCTTTCAGCTGCAATCCTGTTCGTGATGAGAGAGAAGCAGGTTTTACTGTATATTATTGTTATTTCAATCTATCTTGCTGGCTTGTTATTTATTTTTTCTTCAACTCTATATTTACAACTATAGCTGCAGATGCACTGAGGGAGCAATTGTCAGAATGGTGATACTGCCGGCCTCATGAGACCACCACACACACGTAAAAGCATCCAGAAGTGCCATAAACCCATCTGCAACATTCTTTAATGGAGAATCCAATTGAACACAGAGTTTGGAGAAGCTGGAACCGAGGCGGATTACTGATATGATGCCCCTTTAGTACTGATCTCTTGGAAACGACTCTCTGAGAGCCGTCATCAAAATGCCGTCATAAAACTGCAAATGTCAGAAATACCCCAAACACAGCACCGCTGCTTTGTTTCTGTTCCAAACAATAGCAGTTTGGGTATCCAGACTGTAGTCAGCTTTCCCCCCCGAGTCCCGATAAATCCAAAGGCATAGATCTCTTCAAACGGCAGGGCAGTTGGCGGGAATGCGTGATATGGGCCCGGGATTGCAGGGCCTCCCTCACAAAGCCACAGTGTATTGATCTTCATGCATTATAAAAGCAGCTTTGAGGCCAGCTGATATTGGAAGGCACAGTTTGCTCCCCCACGGAGCACAGAGTCTGACATGCCCACCAGACCTTGGCAGCAATAATCAGACACAGGCCTGGATGATAAACATATGGACACTACATTGTAACACTAAACTCTGGCTGATGGGTGTGTGCGTACTTGTGCTGCTGGTCGTAGGCAGGGCTCCAGTGTCTCCTGCAACCTTTGCTGAATGTTTGGAGAAATTTGGTGTAATTTCTCCATCTACAGCCTCTTGACATTGTGATCGAGTGGAACGCCGTAAGCTAGTTTTCCAAGGAAAAGGCATGATTATGAATGCGGAATAAACTGTGTCATTGAGTTGTCAGGCTTTTTCTGTCTCCGCTGGATGTTGTAAGCCTCACAGCATGACCCCACCAGTGGTGCTTTCAACAGCCTTGGCAACACCTCACCCTCAGGAGAATGAAGCTTTACTGTCACCCACAGGTCAATGTCACATGAACCTGAATGTGTGAACAGAGACACCAGTGATCCCACTGGGGCGCACAAAAGGTGGGCACCACTCTACTGTAGACACAGTGTTGATGACAGGGAAGGGGAAATGTGGAAGATTTGAGTTCAAAAAGAGCCAGTTTGTGAGTTAAAACCAGCAATGTGGGAGGAACAAACTTGCTTCAGCGATCTTTTTTCAACCTCTTTTGTGTGTCAGAATGTCAGCAAATCTAAATGTCGTAGAATATCCTGGGCATGATTGTAAGGTGAAACTTTGGGGTTTGGCTGAAGTAGTACTGGTATTATTGAGAAGTTTCTTTTCTGTCTCAGCTAAACTTCCTCTTTTTTCTTTTTGTCCATATATATTTTACTCTCCAGCCACACACAGCCAACTGTGACTCCTGCAAATTGCATGCAAACACAAGTAATTTGCATCGGTAAATACATTTTATTCAATATTATACGAGCTGTGGTAAGTTTCTGCAACACTATATTTGGCAAATCCAATTTTACGCATCCTATTTGCAACATGAAAATTGGGTTGCGCTGATACCTATTTTTCTTCAGGTTTTCCAGCCAACCTCTCAGTTGGTCGCTTCAACCACCCGACTTTACAGTTATTCAGTGGCACCCAGAATATGTTGTTGATGTTTGTCAAAGGAGAGTTCAGTTTAAGAGATCAAATAGTGGGAAGAAACATTCTTGAATTTAGATTTATTAAGTTTATATAGTGCTTCAAGAAAAAACATAACTGACATAGCCAATTTTTTCCCAATTTTTGTGTATCAATAAATTAAAAAGGAAGATGAACAAACATTTAGACACTGATTAAAAAAAACAGGGCTGCACATGATGGAACATGTTGAGAGTTACATTTCAAAGCTTGGGCATACTGTGAAGAGTGTTAAAGTCTGCCATTGCCTGGTGTACATATTTTTTTAATCAAACAATTCAAATGCATTCCCTCCTTATTCATGCACACAATGACACAGTCGAACACGAACCGAACCTCCCTGCGGCGACAAACTGTGTCTGGCAGAGCAAATGCAATTTGCTTTAATTTTAGAGAAAAAAGAAGAAAAAAAACACAGCATGCCTCACATTCACCTGACTGATGCGGGTCTGCTCTGTCTATAAAACATTCAAATAGAGCGAGACAAGCATTTATAAAGCCTATATATTTCAAAGCAAATTCCCCTAAGTAAAGATGATTCCGGGGATCCTATGAAATACAGGCAGATGGAGGCAGTGAAAAGGGGGGGACAGGAGTCTCTCTCTGTCTCTCTCTGTCTCTCTCTGTCTCTCTCTCTCTCTCTCTCTCTCTCTCTCTCCCTCTCTCACGATGAGAACTGAGGAGTCATATCTGTTCACATCACATCTGGCTCTCCTTTCCTGGAGCGGGAGGCTTGAAGCCCTCCTCTCCGGTGTTCCTGACATCTTGGCTCCGTTAATTGCAACATTTGCAGCCATATTGGTATTCAGGTTAGACCCCAGGAACAGATGGCGTTTAACTTTAAATATTATTAACACTTCCCAGCATTTAAAATCCTGGGCGGGGGTTACGAGGACTGGCAGACGTGCAGGTGAAATTACCACCATTTCCACGGCATGAAAGTAGAAAACACAAAGCATAATAGTTGTCCAACTGTCCAACTCGTGTAGTTTCAGCCATTCACATAGAAACACTTCAAATCGACGATGGCGAGCCTCCTCCATGCAAACACGTATGTTGCTGATTTTCAAAGATAATTACCAAAGTTTCATCTGAAAGACAATTAGGAAACATCACAATAATACCTGGAATGATCGTGTCTTGTTTTCATTTCTGCTTTTGATATACGAGTTTGTTTAAATTAGTGTTTTAACTCAACAATTATAGATATTAGCATGTATATTTAGTACTTCATTCATCACAAGAAACTATCTTCCCCTTTTATTGTATTTTGAATCATTTAATTTTAGAAATCTATCCAATTATCTCTTTGCTTTTGAAGGGTCACAGTGGAGAGTAAAAACAATCATCTTTTTTATTTACATTTTTTATATTTGTTAGTGTCCAAAGATATACTCATTCATAAATGATATGTTAACACAATAAAGATGTTTAACCTTAAACATAATCACACAGTACATAGCGGGCAGATATGAAATCCAAGTACACTGGTGCACTTCAACAGTCACTGTAACGATGACAGCACAACATTCAAAAATGACATATTGAAGCACGGAAAAATGACTCTAAAGAGCCACCGTACAAAATTATGGCCTGCATAGCCTCATGGTGGATGTGCATCCCTCTGAGTCTGCTCTGAAATGTGTTTGAAATATATATGACAGCCTATCTTAGAGGCTCTGCAGATGCACTTAACTGTTGGGTGGTAGGAGAGGTGTCGGAGAGGTGGGCTGACATGGAATGACTGGAAGGCAGCACAGTGGAAAGGAGGAGCGAACAGTAGGGAAGGAGAGGAATGAGGAAAAAGGGGGAGAATAAAAGCAAGCTGTTACTTTAACATTGTGTCGTGGCTGCTTTTGATGACAGCCACAGGGGGAGTAAAGTGATGTATGTGTCTAAATGTGTTTGCGGGTGTGTGTTCATGCAAGAGTGAGCAACCGCATTTCTCTGTTTGAGTGTGTTTGTGTTTCTTTGTCTGCTTTGGTGAGAAAGAAATCGAGAAGGCCGCAGCTTTTGTTGGAGGTGTTTTTTTGTTGTTGTTTTTTTCGATTTAGGTGTGTGTTTCTGTACGTGAGGGGGTGCTTGTGTCCCAGAGAAAGGACCAGGAGGAGAAGAATAGTGTACTCGTATGAGTGAAGGAGGGCAATGTTCCTGAGCATGCACTGACATGCCACATCGTATTTGTCACATCTGAAGGGAAGAGCGCTCGTGGTCCCTGGTGCCCTGACCCTGAAGTCCGATGGTGCTGTCTTACCCCAGCCATACAAGAGCCACCATCTCTGAGATTTCAAGACTGCAGATTACTGACCCTCAGCAACCCCGGAGTGCCCAGCAACTGTCTTCTGCTCATCCAGCAGTACCGTAGATTAAACTTGTGTCAGCCCCAGAGCAACACACGACATTGTACGGAAAGGTGAGTCTGTGCACATGTGCATGAAAATGGCAAAATATCACGCCCCTTATCACAATTTGCAATCATTTTTGCCTGATTGCATAGCAGCTCAGTGCTGTGTTAGCATTCCCCACCAGCGCTCCAGCGCTCCCACTCGCGTAAAAGCAGCGGAGTTGGAACCATAGGAGGTTATTAGTCTATGAATAGGGGTGATTGCAGTCTGGCTTCAGGTGAATCATCTGCTCTCGCTCTTTTCAGTCTCAAACAGGTGCAAGAGTAACTGCCTCGGTTTCCCAGGAGACGGAGATTTGAAAGGGCACGGGAATCTGCTCCGGTATCGTTTGGGTTAATGGGAGAAGGCTGAGCCCCACTGTAAAGTGCCTGGTGCCACAGTAACAATAACTGGCATTTGGTGACAGATGACGGCTGCTTGTGAGCAACTCCCGTTTTATGTTTCTTTGAAAATAACACTTTTATTCACAAACTGAATTTATTTCTCGGAATGTTGGCAACAACATCAGTGCACAGTGGTTGGAGATTGCATGCACGATGCCAAAGTGTACCGTGATTGTGTGAATAATACACTCACATAGTGGTTCCATGGTGTACCATTCCCAAAGTCCCATATGCTTTTCCTTTTACCCCCACATTAAGAACCATTTCCTCTGTGGAGAACAAGCAGGCGGGTGCGTTTCATGACTTCACTTACAGATTTATATTTACTTTACAATGTAGGCATTTGTCTAATATGCTCATTTACAGCAATCATATTGTGTGAAGTGTTCAGGGGTCCCACACCTTTATGCAGAATGGTTAGACAGGAAAGATTGCTATATTTTGAACTGCTGTGGGACTCAGACCAGTGTTTTCATCCGGCTTCTCAACAACACCAGCGCAACTCGCAAGCCTTCATTTTTCCAACCGATTAACAAGTGAGACAGAGGGGGTGAGGGGTGAAAGTGAAGAGGGAGTTTCACAATGTAAGGAAAAGGACATGAAACTCCATTCTTCTTGCGAGCTTCACGTAATGTTTTTTCTGATGATGTGCAGTGAAATGTTGAAGAACGGTTGGATTCGGGAGTATCTACCTCTGTTAAATGTTCACTCAAACGCACATCGTCTGTTTTCGTGAAGTCTGTTCTGGCTGCGGGTGACTAAACACCCCGGTCATGTGGTGCCGGTTTCACCTTTAGGCCCCAATCAGAGTCCAAACAATTACAAAAGTGGGTGTCTGCAGTTTATTCTTGTGTGAGAGGAACAGCCGTTCCATCATATATCCTCACAGTGCTAATTGAGAGAAAGAAACATATTGCAGATTATCACCTCCTACTCGTGACCCACTGGCAGAAAGCACATGTCAGGCATTTACATGATTTCTTTAATTATTACCTTGATAACTAATCACAAGCAAGAGGGTCAAAAGCTGGCAAGGTTTTTTTTTCTTTCTGTAATGATGAGAACACATGGGACATTATCAGACCTTTATTTCAATTTGCATTTAACATTATCCGTGCATCAAACTCAACACAGTTTCTATATAAGAGAGAATTTTCAATCCATGAATATAAGCTATTTTTACATGAAGATAATTATGCATGCAACCATAATTATCGCGTAGTATCATTTTCTATCTCAAGTCTAAAGGGATTTCGTGTGCGCCATACAAGGACTTGGAGCTTGACTGAGCTGAACATTTCTCTGCAAGAGCCCGAAACTTAAAGCTGCTATAATCAATATCTCTGTGTCACCGGCAGAGCAAATGACTGTGGGAAAAAAAAGGGATTATGATGAAAGATGTTGCCTGTTGTGATGAGCCCATAGATAATGGCTGGATTCAACACTTTTCTTCACAGAACCTGCAGCAGCAAACATCAAACAGACAAACTTAGCAACTAAATGGTGTGAATTTAGCCACGGAAAACTGGAACATTTGAAGTATCTGTGAAGAAAAGCTTAGTTAAATTTAATACAAAATAATTAAGTTTTTCACATTTTCTTATATTTAATCAGCCAGCAAAAAATGTAATGTGTATTTCTGTAAATATAAAAATAACTATCAAACAACTTTATGAAGGGATTTATTATTGGGTTGTTGTTTTTTTACAGTTTACCATAACTGCCTGGTTCTGTCTGTCCATTTTGAACCATTTCCATAAAAAAAGCACCAAAAACATAAATTGAATAAAACTTAAAATAAAAAGATAAAAAAGTGGGAAACAAAAAGGCATTTCTTCTTTGGATTGAGTGAAATATGGTGGCAGGTTGCTGCCGCTGGACCCAAATCCATTGTGGTCCTGCGCTTTTCCCACAGACAAAGCAAATTAATGTCTTTTCTGATATGCTACCGGATATCAGGGCATGCTTAATGGTCGTATAGCTGCAGTTCGTCCTGCCAATAATCGCATCACTGCAGCAAGAATTCCCTGTTGAATGATTGACTTGTAATTGTAGCCACGACTCTTAATGTGTCCCTTATTTCAGGACTTGACTGAATAATTTATGCGGGAGTAAAACGATCGGTAGTAGAGCTTCTAGAATAAAGTGCAGTTGCTTCCTTTTTTTTTTGACAGCATCCTTCAAGGGTCACAGCCTGCGCCTTGTTGTATGATACCGACTTCTGAAAGACCGAACTGTCGATGAAAACAGGATAGCGGGGAGACTCGGATGACAAATGACAAAAAAGAGACAGTCAGGGGGAGAGACAGATTTAGAGGGAAAAAAAGAGAGTACAAGACAAAAGAGAGAGTGACAGAACAGTGGGAGGTGTATGCTGTTTGTCAGCGCAAGGAGAGCAAAGTGTCAGTTTTTGTGTTGCATCAGTGAGTGATGGCTGCCATTATCCCACCCAATGGGTATAAGCAGGCAATATTAGCACAGTGTTTCCACACCCAAATGAAAGAAGCCGAGCTCTCCACAGTGGGGATACCCGGAGCCAGCATGGAAAATGGAGTGTGAAAGCATGCGAGGCATAAAGATTGGAGGGGGTAGATATAAAAAGATTTGGGGGAGGGGGTGGGGGGGGGGGGGGGGCAGGGGTCAGTGTGCACAGAAGACAAAA